>VZSF01008169.1:1762521-1918883 GCA_013398295.1 Chionis minor
GTCCTTCTGACGAGCTGCGGTACCGAGCCCAGCCAGGAGCAGGATTCAAACAAAAGGAGGAGGATGAGGGGGAAAGGGAGGGGGAGAAGAAATTAGGCTTTGGGGCTGGTTTCACCAAACAGTCTCCTTCCTGCAGCTCCACACCGACACTTTGCGTGCTCTCTCAAGAGGGGATAAAATCGCTGGATCCTGTTCGTAGCAGGTCCACAGAGACAGTGGGCGAAGCTGGAAGAATTTGCGGAGAGCAATTTTGAATTTTATTGCTCTAGACTCATAAAAAAGAAACACTGAAAAAAAAAATTGAAAAAAAAAAAATTGGGAGAGACATTTTATATGGGTACCAACACAGGGCTGAGCATCGAGCTGATTACATTTATAGGGCTCCTGGAAAAAATGGTGGAAGAATGGCTCAAATTCAAAATATCCTAATTTCACCTGACCTTTGTTGTTGTCATCATCATAACGATTAGCACTTCACTAAAGCTTCGTTTCTCCAAAGAACCATCAAAACTTTGCTAATTAGGCTTTGTACCAAGGTTAAACACTGCAGAGAGATGATACTCTCCATTTTTCCATTTCAACTCCTCAAGAAAGAGAGACTAATGAAATGTAATAGATTTCAAACAGTAATGCCAGAACCATGAGCTTTCTTGGTCTCAGGGCAGAATCCTATGGCTCTTTCTCAGTCAAAAATGTCCAGTTAATCTCCGGTGATTCTTTCTGAATAAAGCCAGGAAGATTTGACCCCAAATTCAAGGGAAATTACTTACAGTTGCCAAGGGTATTCTGCAGCTGAACTGTTGATTGTGTCTCGGGTACATTTGCTACCCCTTATTACAATCAAAATGAATAATTAAAACACCAAAGCAGGTGGAGAAACAGGCAGCACAAAGGCGACTACCCAGGGTTAGGCTGTGAATTTACATGCGTGCGTAACAGAAGTAATTCCAGAGAAAACAGTGTATTTTAGCTTGACAGACAAGCAAGAGGGCTGAAAACTACCAACTACATGCACACACATCTTGCAGCGAAGCGCTACAGGGGTTCAAACATTAAACTGCATTGGTAGGGCTTGGCCTATTCACTTAATTGCACTAAGTTGTACAAATTCCCCTGCAACTTGCCGCGAATTGGCCTCGGTGGCAGCAAAACAAATATTGTCCCTTTCGTTTGTTCTTCTGAGCAGTCGCAGCTTCGCAGCCGAGAAGGAGGTGGGATGGGGATGAACTGGAGAATGAGGATGGATATTTGATCAACTTCCATCCACGGCTGACATAAGGCATGAAGGAGCCACGAGGGCAGACACAACTACTGCCTTTTCGTAGTGAACCCCTTGATCCTGCTGACAGCTCTCAGTGGGAACCTTTGTCTGGGCTTCTCGCCAAAGGAGGAGGGAATCGACAGTTCTGATGCTCTTACAATCGGCCAGATTTTTGCCTGCAACCATCTTGGGTAGTGACAGTCTTTGAACTTCAAGGGAAAGTGGCTTTTCCAGCAATGACATTGTATTTCTCAGCCAAGGCCATGGTCGTAGTATAATGAAAGCAGGGCATATTATCATCTGGAGCACACATGCAACACATGTTGTATTTTTAGCCTGGGAAACCATTCTCTGAAAAGATTCCACCAAAACCTCTGAGTTCTTCACCTCTCTGCTAGCAAGACACCTCCTGCCGCCACGCTGAACTGCAACGTGTGCCCCAGAGCAAACGACACCTTCCTTATTGACTGGTCCCAGGGTACTCAAAGAAGTTTACATTTAAAGTCTTTATTTTGCTGATTATTTAGTTGCGACCCTTTCCCATGCTAGCACCTGCTACAAAAGCCACAGGGATCCAGGAAAAAAGCAAGAGCCCTCGGAGGTGCTGCTGAAACCAGCTTGGTTCTCTGCACGGGAGTTACCTGCTCCTGCTTTCCAAGAGATCAAAGTTTCCAAATTAATCTTTGCACCGTGAGAGATGGCCTGGTAGCGGCTGGCTGTTTTTAAAGCCGCTCGCTGGCGGATGAGGTGCTCCCAGGTGGAAAACNTGCAGGGTGGGGGGTCCAAGAGGGGGGCTGCAGGAGGGGGTGCAGGCAGGGCCAGTGAAGGCAGGGCCTCCTGCCTGCCGTGCCGTATTGTTCATGGCCAGCAGAGGAGGATCTTGTCCTTCTGACGAGGTGCGGTACCGAGCCCAGCCAGGAGCAGGATTCAAACAAAAGGAGGAGGATGAGGGGGAAAGGGAGGGGGAGAAGAAATTAGGCTTTGGGGCTGGTTTCACCAAACAGTCTCCTTCCTGCAGCTCCACACCGACACTTTGCGTGCTCTCTCAAGAGGGGATAAAATCGCTGGATCCTGTTCGTAGCAGGTCCACAGAGACAGTGGGCGAAGCTGGAAGAATTTGCGGAGAGCAATTTTGAATTTTATTGCTCTAGACTCATAAAAAAGAAACACTGAAAAAAAAAATTGAAAAAAAAAAAATTGGGAGAGACATTTTATATGGGTACCAACACAGGGCTGAGCATCGAGCTGATTACATTTATAGGGCTCCTGGAAAAAATGGTGGAAGAATGGCTCAAATTCAAAATATCCTAATTTCACCTGACCTTTGTTGTTGTCATCATCATAACGATTAGCACTTCACTAAAGCTTCGTTTCTCCAAAGAACCATCAAAACTTTGCTAATTAGGCTTTGTACCAAGGTTAAACACTGCAGAGAGATGATACTCTCCATTTTTCCATTTCAACTCCTCAAGAAAGAGAGACTAATGAAATGTAATAGATTTCAAACAGTAATGCCAGAACCATGAGCTTTCTTGGTCTCAGGGCAGAATCCTATGGCTCTTTCTCAGTCAAAAATGTCCAGTTAATCTCCGGTGATTCTTTCTGAATAAAGCCAGGAAGATTTGACCCCAAATTCAAGGGAAATTACTTACAGTTGCCAAGGGTATTCTGCAGCTGAACTGTTGATTGTGTCTCGGGTACATTTGCTACCCCTTATTACAATCAAAATGAATAATTAAAACACCAAAGCAGGTGGAGAAACAGGCAGCACAAAGGCGACTACCCAGGGTTAGGCTGTGAATTTACATGCGTGCGTAACAGAAGTAATTCCAGAGAAAACAGTGTATTTTAGCTTGACAGACAAGCAAGAGGGCTGAAAACTACCAACTACATGCACACACATCTTGCAGCGAAGCGCTACAGGGGTTCAAACATTAAACTGCATTGGTAGGGCTTGGCCTATTCACTTAATTGCACTAAGTTGTACAAATTCCCCTGCAACTTGCCGCGAATTGGCCTCGGTGGCAGCAAAACAAATATTGTCCCTTTCGTTTGTTCTTCTGAGCAGTCGCAGCTTCGCAGCCGAGAAGGAGGTGGGATGGGGATGAACTGGAGAATGAGGATGGATATTTGATCAACTTCCATCCACGGCTGACATAAGGCATGAAGGAGCCACGAGGGCAGACACAACTACTGCCTTTTCGTAGTGAACCCCTTGATCCTGCTGACAGCTCTCAGTGGGAACCTTTGTCTGGGCTTCTCGCCAAAGGAGGAGGGAATCGACAGTTCTGATGCTCTTACAATCGGCCAGATTTTTGCCTGCAACCATCTTGGGTAGTGACAGTCTTTGAACTTCAAGGGAAAGTGGCTTTTCCAGCAATGACATTGTATTTCTCAGCCAAGGCCATGGTCGTAGTATAATGAAAGCAGGGCATATTATCATCTGGAGCACACATGCAACACATGTTGTATTTTTAGCCTGGGAAACCATTCTCTGAAAAGATTCCACCAAAACCTCTGAGTTCTTCACCTCTCTGCTAGCAAGACACCTCCTGCCGCCACGCTGAACTGCAACGTGTGCCCCAGAGCAAACGACACCTTCCTTATTGACTGGTCCCAGGGTACTCAAAGAAGTTTACATTTAAAGTCTTTATTTTGCTGATTATTTAGTTGCGACCCTTTCCCATGCTAGCACCTGCTACAAAAGCCACAGGGATCCAGGAAAAAAGCAAGAGCCCTCGGAGGTGCTGCTGAAACCAGCTTGGTTCTCTGCACGGGAGTTACCTGCTCCTGCTTTCCAAGAGATCAAAGTTTCCAAATTAATCTTTGCACCGTGAGAGATGGCCTGGTAGCGGCTGGCTGTTTTTAAAGCCGCTCGCTGGCGGATGAGGTGCTCCCAGGTGGAAAACGGGGTCGGCCTCGGATGCCACAGCAAGGGGAAGCTACAAAAGCTGTTTGGTGGGGGAGGCAGGAGCCAGCTGTGTGGCGCTCGCACAAGGGCGGCTGGGCTATCAAACGCTTTTGCAGCCGGTGCCGGGAATGCGGGTTATACTGCTCGACTTAAAGCTTATGCAAAGTCATTAAGTCCCTTTAGTTACACGGGATATCAACCTGCACGCTTCAGGGCATAAGCTGATTGCCTTCGGGGGTCAGCGAGGAGCGCTTCCCGCTCCGAGAGCGCGCGGCGCCGCAATTAGCTGGGGGCGCTCCCAAGGCTTTGCTGCTTTCCTGCCGCATCAGGCAAATTTAGGCGAGCGCAGCAGAAGGGCGTTAGACCTGGTGGGACACGAGAGGGGCTTGACAAGGATTCACTTCTCTTTGCGGCGATCGGTTGGTGACACAGCGGAGTGTAAAGCCCTCGGGTGAGGGGAACAGCACTGGAGAGGGGGCGAGGGGAGCAGAAGTGGGAGTTGACTACAGGAATAGGTCTGTTGGTTGGTAGAAAGAGATGTCAGCCAGAGCTGACTTTGGGACATCCTAAAACCTTGGTCTCCAAGCACCTGAGGCAAGGAAAGACCTGTACTGCTGGTAACAGGTTGGTATCTGCTGCAGACCAGCTTGGAGATAGGCACCAATGAAAACTTCTCTGTGCAATCGTTTGATCTTAATGGGATACTTTAATCCTTCCCTCTCTGATACTAAGTGCGCTTGCTTATTGAACTGGGCATGGCTAGTGACTTCAAAACTCTTACCATCACAACTAAGCGCACCAATTTTTTGAAGTTACAAAATATTCATTGAAGAGTCACCTCTGCTGCTCTAACTCCCACATTTCTTCCTCTCTGCTGCCAGGGGTGTTGAGTTTGAAGGGAACAATGACATAACAAAAGAAGGCTGATTTGAACATCTGTTGATTTAAAAATCACCTCCTTTTTTTTGGTTTTTTTCCTCCCCACGCCCCGCAAGCTCATGCTGAGGCACTTTAGAACCTTGTCAAATGGGAGCTGCAGCCTGGTGCATGAGCAGCTCCATCACTGGAGTTTTGTGGGACCCAGATTAGTCTCATCCTGTTGTGGGTTCCTCCAGCCCAACCTAGCACGACATTTAAGGATATCATTTAAATCTACGTGTATTTCAGAAAAGTTGCTTCAGTACAAGCCCAAGTCGGGGAGGACAGGCAGCTGGTCTGCTGCGTCTGAATGTCGATACAACCTGCTGCAACAGAGCTCTTTGGATTTCTTTTTGGCAAAGTAAGGACAACTATACAACTATAACTACACAACAACTATACTTTAACTATACAACACCTTGTGGCAGGCCCATTTCTACTACAGTATCTTGCTGAGCAAAAGTGTATTGATTTCTCTAAAAGTTCCTGTTCATACAATGCTGATGTAGGTATCAATGAGGGCCTACTGTAATTAAAAGTGAAAAAAAAAACAAAACCAAACCTGAGAAGACCTGTCATGTCTGAAGACAATCTTTGGTGCAGGTGCCTCATATATGCTAAAATAAAGGACCAAATTTTGTTCTCACTTGCACCCATCATGCAGCTTCCTGCCCTTTATAGAAATAGTTTGGATTCATGCAGGTGAAATCAGTTTCACTTTAGGTAATATGAAAGAACCAGATGGAAATTTTTGCCTTAGGGTCCTGCTCCAAACCCACCAATCCATGAATGTCCAAATGTGTCCGAATGCTTTCCTGTTCTATTTTGACTGACTCAAAATATGAGCTTCTGCCTAAAACTGCATTTGACTTCTGCTATATTTCACCCATAACATTTATTAATCAGAGTGTTACTTATAAAAACACTTAAACCAAGATTTGAATAAAAATGAGTCACGAAGATCGATAGCTCTGGTAAAGCACAGAAATAGGAATTTAAGAGTGTTTTCCATGGTTTCAGTGAAGGGCAAAGTCTGTTCTTTTTTCATTCAAACTGTTTCAGTGTAATTTTTTCTTTGGAACAAATTATTAAGGCAAAAATGTCCTCTCGTAACATGTTTGTCATGCAATGGTCAAGTCACAGCAACTCCTTCCCTTCTTTTTTTTTCTGGGATCCATGCCAAGTGCTAAGCCAGAAAACCTTGTTATATTAATTATGAAGAAAAAACATGTTTTATTAAAAACTAGCCTGCTGAATATTCTGTCGTGCTGCTTTTCAGTGACAGCAGAATTGCTTTTGCATTTTAGCAATGTTAATGAATTTTCAGGGGCGGGGGAGATACACACTACAGCAATATTTAGAGCAACCTCAGATTAGGATTGTCAAAGCTAATGAATCAATCTAACATTCAGGACTAGCTAGGAAAAATCTGTTCAAGGCTTCATGTTGCCTAAGACTGCACCTACATCTTCCTCACTGAGTGTGAATTAACACAACCAATTCATTATAAGCTTATTTACATTAGACTACGTTCCCACAATGTCTGTAACATTGGCATTGAACAACCCTAAAACTGATCACCCCAGTAAGCTGCCACGTAAACTGGTAGATCAAGTATGCTGTATCCACTGATGACAGCGGATAGGTAGTCCTGATGACGCACTAATTAATAAATATCCTATTGTGTTGTGAAAATCACTGATCGTAAATTCATGGAGCTCTTCAACAAGATCTATAACCCTTTAAAACCTCTTACTATATATTTTTGCCAAAGGAGTCAATTTAAACATGTCAACATCTGAAATTTTGCGACGCGCTTCAGTAAACGTGAACCTGAACACATAGGAACCGTCATTAAGAAAGCAGAGGTTTGAAAGAACCTCACATTCCTTCATAAGAAAATTGACTTGATTGCAGTGCTTGGAGGAACAAAAGAAATGTTTTTAAAACTAACTTTTAACTTTGCTTTGGTTACAAGTCATTCTTTCAGTCTTCTTTAAAGAGGCCATGAATAGATTTGGGAAAGTATATCAAGCTCTGTGGGAGCAGGCCTCTGGACATCTCTAGATGTGTTGAATATTTTGCCGTTAACTTTCCTTCTGCGTTAGTGGCAAGGTTAATTCACCCATCCAAAACACATGGCTGAAGTAAATTTTACATTTGATGAAAAAGCTTGCAAAACTGCCAAGCCAGTGCATAGTCCTGACTGGTTCAATCTAGGTTTCTGGTTCCTTCAGCATGACGATGAGCAGCCCAGTGGGTTGGAGCATCGCTCGATGCCCAGGGCTGGTGGAGTAACTGCATTCCCCAACCGCACACCCCTGGGAGTGGGGTGGCCACCAAGTGCACGCAGGTGGGCCAGTCCTTGTCACTGGAGATAGGTGCTCAAAAAAGCCCATGAGGCTTCCCTCTTATGCAGCATTTATTTGGGGACCTCACTGTCCTGAAATGCTGGTACTCAGCTAAATGCTCCAGCTGCCCGGGAAGGGCTTGGTAAGGAGCAGAGCTGGCAACGTGGCAAGAAAATTAATATAAAAACATACTCACGCAGAAATATGTGTTCCCTAGGAGAATGAGCAGTGGAAGAACGTGAAGGGTCGAAGCACTGTTAACCATCCTTATGCTCATTTTTTCTTGAAATTAGCTTTTTCTTCTTGCCTACGTTTTTTTCAGACAAGCCACAATCATTTGAGGGTGAGCTAATTCAGTGCAAATAATTAACTGTGCTTCAAATATTGTTTAATGTTCAACAGATTGCCCTGATCAAACAAGCACGTCCTGTCCGGATAATCAGTACATTGACCACTGGTAAATGTTTCAGATCAGTAAGTATTGAAGATGGGAACAGTATAAACTAACAATGAAACAGGGTTTTCCTTGTATTAGAATTATTTTTCAACTATTATTGTTAATTGAAAAAAAGTATGAATCAGACTTACTTCTGTCCCTTCCACCTGAAAAAATAGTGAGATCTAGTTGTAAAAGATGAGATTTTTAAAAACATGAAGGTGGACTTTTTATTATTTTCTAAATTTCAGACATCGAGATTCATGTTCTCAAGCATTTGTCCACAAATGTGAGAATCTGGAGTACTTTTTTTAATGAAAATTGAAATTCTTGAGTAACCCTCAGTCTCCAGAAGCTGAAGCATTTGCAACAGAGGAAATCACAATATTATTGCAAGAATAAACAACCTTCTATTGCAGAAATGCTGACAAACTTTTATTGATCAGCTCCTGTTTGTGCCACATGTTATGAAAACAAGTGAAAAGACATATTCTTTCTCCCAGATAGTTTAGAGCCCGAGCAGGAAGAAAGAAGAGTGTGATGGCAGTGTAGTGTTTTCTCATCACAGCCCAAATTCACAAAGAAGTCTCTAGCAATACTTTATCATTACAAAACAGTTAAATACGATAGTGCTGAGTACTTTACACAACACCAAGAGGAAAAAGAATAAGGTTGTCTGCTCAGAAGGACCTCAATAGTGTGCAGTAAATAAAACGGATGGGTGGGGTGTCCAAATGTTGAAATATGAGGAAGAAAAGAGTGAAAACACAAGGGACTCATTGTTTCCCACCCTAAATGGGATTTTCTGGTGAAAAAGACAAGATGTGAGCACTTGATAACAGACTCAGTGACAAGCGCTGAAATTTGGATGTCAGGGAACCTTATTTCTGATGATTCCTCACTTTGGAGCCTCAACATCCTAAAGGAGATTTCATACATCAAAAAATAGACAAAGAATTTAGGTATGCTAATTATGCCACATGTGCATAATTTAAGCAGGTGCCTACAAGCAAAACGTGTTTGAGATTTAGTATGTTGGTGGCCACACATACAAGTTTAAGAGATTCCAGATTCTTTAACTAGTTAGAAAGACAGCAAGATAAAAGGAGTTAGATAACGCACGACTTTATGTAATGTGTCCTTGAGTAAGCTGATTTGCACTGAATTTTAATAGAGCCCTGATTCATCAAATCTCAAACAGAATTAAGGTATGGACTGGATCCTAATAACATCATGCTTTATATCCATGAAAGATAAATTAAAGGATGCAAAACTGCTATTGACAAACATTGATTATATGTACTTTGATGGACTTTGAAGTTGTGCCAGATGCGTCTTGTCAGCCTCCAAAGTTTTCTTTTAAATCTCATTGCATAAGGCTTTTACTTTTTAATTATTTTTTTCCCTCAGCCTCTTTGATCAAGAAAAAATGTAGATCATATTTGCGTGATGCTATTTCCTATGCATTTTATTTAGATATGCCCTTGTACACAGCTCATGATGTGTAAAAAATGTTACATGGCACATAGCCATCTTACCCTGTTGTCCCAGGTGCTATTTAACACGTAATTGACCTTCTTAAGCTGCTGAGTGAAATCTCGCCATGTGCAGAGGGCTAGAACAACGCGCATATTTTTTGTGCCACATAAATCTACAGAATAACACACAAGCAACAAGGTTTGCCAGTCTCTGTTCCCAGGAGAATTTTGACCAGTGAGAATGTTCTATGGATCCTCTGTTTCTGGCAAAGTGGTCCTCATGTCAGACCCTATAGAGAGGCATACTTGCTCATGACTTCTGCTGATTTTAAAACATGGGCTAAAGTTCAAACAAGTGAAAATCCTTCTTCCTTCTTCCTGTATGTGGAAATGTTGTGTTAGTAGGGAGCTTCAAGAAACTGAAAAGAAGCTTTGGAGCCATTTTGATTCTTAAAAGTTGTGAGCCCACATATGCCATCTTGCTTTCCTTGTCCATCAGGACATGGCAAACCCTTTCAGTGCACGGGAGTACATAAAGTATGCTGCTGTGCATGGCAAAAGGCTTCAAAGGTGGTGCAGGATTTGGCTGCAGATGTTCTTCTTTGGGAATGGACCCATTCCTTAGGTCTCCAAACCCGTCTTAGTGATGATGGCTTGCTCATCAGACATAAAGCACTTTTCTGTGACAGTCTAAGTGTCTTCAAACAATAAGTAAGGAGGAAAAATTAGATAAGAACTATCAAATCCTTCTAAATTGAGAATAAATAGATGAAAACAAATGTGTGACGTACTGGTTCAGAACTCTGGTGGACTGAGGGGTTTCTGCATAGCCATCTATACTGCTTTGAACAAATAATTTGCTCTCAATATTCCTTCATTCCCACCTGAAGCATGTGGGTAGCAACTTCTTTCCTTTCACTATGTGTGTGCCTGTTTAGATAATAAACTCTTCTGGCTCAGTATTTTTTCCTGTAATAATGAGCAGCTCCAGGCACAAGAGGTGCCCTGTCTTGGCTGTGATGTCTAGTATAAAAGAAGGAAAAGAATAACCTGAAAGACTATAGTCTTAATGATTTATTTGGAATTACTACCAAATACTGTACTCTATAATGCTTAGAGTAGTTTTGTTGCCAAAATAAACAGCAGAAACATTACTTTGTCCTTTCTGCCCCCCCACCTCCTAAAATGGGAATTTCCACTGAAAACATATCTCCCACGGACATTTTTCTGCCGCTGTGCACAGGACTTGAATTCTGATCCTGGAAAGCATTTCAAGCTCTTCCTGGCCGATAACTCTTCTCTCCCTCCAACATGAATGAAGAATATTCTGTGCTGGATCTACCTGTGTGTATCTGGTGTGTGTGTGTTATTATGGCGTTAGATACACTAACTGCAGATCTAGTTATTAACACCAGAAGAAATAAATCACCACAGCTGTGAGTGAAGAGAGAAAGTTCCTAAGGTAAAAGAAAAACAAAAACATCTACTATTCAATTCTAATAAAACCAGTGATTCCAGAAATACTCGCCTGCGTCAGCCATCAGCACCATGCCCACAAAAGCAGAAGCCAGCCTCTTTGAGGGTCAGGAAATTTTTCTTCAGACCCAGCAGCAATGCCATGGAATATGGAAAGATCAATGCTTTGACTTTGGCTTTTTCCACTGCCGCCATTTTGTGGCTTTCTTTAATTAACCTAACAACTCGAAAGCCCTATACATGTTTGTGCTTCCTTTTTAGTGTTCCCTCCACTTCTATTAAATGCAAGTCCTTTTCAAATGGCAAATAAGAATGCCAGAAGCCCTATTATTCCTCTTTATACAGAAGGACCGGAGTTGAGTGAGAGTATAGGCAATTGACTTTTAATATAAAATCTGGGAAGGGGAGGCAGGGTATTCTCTTTGTGAAATTCATCTTGGTGCAGAAAGCCAGCATGAGGTCTAGACACCACTTAAATCAACATTTAAAGTGTTGCGGTTGCATTTTGTTTCATAATTCTCTCTAGCACCACATTCCCAGCGATGGTTTCAATTCTTGGGCTCAGATCAAAAGCACAGTAAAAATTTAAAGACAAGCAAACAAACAAAAACCAGAATAAGTGCAGGCAGCAGAAAGTTCTGTTGGATGTGCAAAAGGACTCTTCCCACATCCCCGCCGCTGTAACCCAGAAGTAGCTCTTCAAAGGCTTTATGCAAACTCAAAGCTAGTGCAAGAAAAGGCTCAGCTACTTCGGGAGAGAGGCAATCCCACTCCAGCGGTACACACCAGGACCAGCAACCTCTCTCTGACACTGATTTGATACCAGCCTCTTCCTCTGAAGGTGCATAAACACCACTGAGCCCTTGAAGAGGAACCTGCCGTGGTGGAGCTTTGTTCCTGTCCCCAGTTAGCGACTGGCGTATGCCCTGGCCAAAAGGTTTTCTATCCCCTCCTGGCCTCTTGGGTGTTCTTTTAAATCTTTCCTATAACAGCTCCGGATATTCTTGTTAGCTGTGCAGCTCTCTGAGCCCATTTTTGTGTCTCGGAGCTGCCTGTTAAATGCATTAAAATTGTAAAGTGGTGGACGACGGAAGACGGTTTCGCTTTCAAGCTGAAAAACATGCATCAAAGCCCCTGTAGTAAATTTATGGAGTATTAAAAACAAACAAAATCTGACCGTAGGGTAACATCATTTTAGGAAAGATGCGATGGCCTACCTCAAAGTCTGCATTTAATGTGCACAGCTCTCACTTAACCTGCCTAGGCTATATATCCCAAGGGCCAAATTCTGTCCAACCATCCTCAAACAGAGATATGTTTACACTGCAAAAGTAAAGCTAATGTAGTCTCTCTGCTCCGCTTACCAGGTGCTTCCTCCACAGGCTCTGCTGGTCCTTCTCCAGACAAAGTGAAGAGCAGGGAATGCCAGTCGGAGGGAACATGTACAACCATGCACTGTAAGGTGATGGGGGACTCAGAGGCAGGAGCGGAGTCAGGGGAGGTCTGGCAAGAGCCATCCTGCTGCTCTGGGGGGAAAAGTGGGTTTTCTAAATGGTGCAGCATTTGGGTTTTAACCTGATGGCAGCAATAAGAGCACAGGAAGGAAAGGAGAAGCTGTAACCGCCAAGCTCAGGTGATGCTGCTGGACCTGAAAAAGCCTGACAGCAGGACCCAGCACCATACTCGTGAGGATTTTCTTCCCCGCGGGGTGAGCAGCAGCAGCACAGAGGGGTGGCTGGGCTCGGCAGGGCACCAGGCAGCAGCTTGCACAGAGGTGTAAGGTCCTACCTTGAGATGGCCAGAGCCAGACACCTCCAAACACATCAAAAAGTAGCTGGCAAGCCAACTGAAAGTAGGAGCCTCTTTCTTCCATCCTCTTGAAAGGTGGTCCTTGTAGTATGGTGGCACAGACCAGCTGCTCTGGGATGTGTCCAATGGACCAGTTTGGGGTGGTCCTTGGCCCACAGACTCATGAGCTGCATGGAAAGGACAGGAGACAAAATAGAGTTAGACAGAGGTGCGCAGACTTTCAGGGAGTCTCCATCTCCTTTCTGTAGTCTGAGAAAGGCACAGACCCCACCAGGCACCCAGGGCTGCAAAGCTGCAGTGGCTGCAGCCCAGGAGCTCCGCCAGGAAAAGCTTCTGCAGTCCTGCAGGAGTTGTCACACATCTTGGTGCCACTTCAGCCAGCATCCATGTCTTTTCTCCTCTCATGCTGCAGTGTAGGTGACACCGCTCTCATTACTCATGTATCTTTACAATCCCCAATCAAGTTGAATATAGTGAGCATTATGGCAACTACTTCTTTCCTGCTGAAGAAGAAAAACTATAATGAAGTCTGACCCCCACGCCATTTTGCATGCATTTAGAGGCAAGCACAAACTAGGAAACTCTTGGATTTAAAGAAAAAAAATGTGTCTCCAATATATACCTTTGAAGTAACAGTACTGTGGTGAATAAGTAAGAAAAAAAAATCATTAAAAAATTACAATGTTTTTTTTTTAAACAGAAGTCATGCACTGTTCATTGTGACATCATCTGTTTCCAGGAGGGCAGTCCGATAGGAGATCATACAGTAATGCACACACTAAATATCTGGGAATTTTTTGTCAGCATAATTTAGTATTTTATTCAATGAATTGTCTAAATGACTAAAATAACAGAGACAAATAACTTCAGGTGCAACAATGCAACTCCTATGCAGTTCTGATAGAGCCAACAAATCTTGCTTGAGTAAGAACTGTACACCTAATTTACACCCTTTAAGTGTTTATTCTTCCTTGTGCAGCACTCTGAATAAAAATATACAAAAGATTTTCAATTTTCATTTATGTACTAATGTTCATTACTACACATTGACAGAGTTAGCCATCTGAACGGCCGGCCAAAAGGATGCACAACTGAAGCAGCACACGGTTGTAACCCCTGCCTTACCTCCTTGGGTCTTGTACATGGAGGTGATGAAATGTGTAACAGCTCTAGTACTTAGCTCACGTTTATCTTGGCTTCGTGTTTAATGTGCCTGGCCTAGCGTTATGAGCAGGGCCAATTTGGTTGAGCATAAAAGGTGTTGATTTCATTTCAAGCCCAGCTTCCCCAGGTTACAATTCCTCTTTTTGATCTATCATCTCAGATCTACACTTTGACACCGGATTTTCTTGCTGAAAAGCAATTTTTCTATGGACACCAATCCAGCATTCAAACTCATTTTTTACATAGTTGAAACCAAACAAGTGTTTTTTTTAATTTAAGTGTCTGAAACTTATAACAGAAGCAGCACTGCACTGTTTGCACTTTTCTCCATGTAGCAGTGGCAACCACAAGTAAAACTGATTATGGTTTTTATAAGATTGTCTGGGATAAGAAAGCTGTTGCTTGAGCAGCAATGCTAACTGTGAGCTCCAGATCGATAACCGCAGGGCTAATAGCTTGTCAATTAGTCACTGGGATTGCAAGCAGATCCTAAGGGATTTTTTGTCCTGCTGCCACTGGATTCTCCCTTACCTTCCTTTGAAAACCCCATCCACCTTTCCTCCCCTTGTTCACTGCGTTCAGCGCTATTTGCCTGCTTCCCTCCAGTCCTCTTTAACCGGCCCTTTTTTGACTAAGCTGTTCCCAAATCTCTTTGTTCCCTTTTCCACTCTCCACTTTCTATCCTTCTCATTGCAGTCAAACCAGTCATCTTGCAGGCTTTGACATTACACCGATGGCAGGTACCTGGAGCCAGACCCAGCGAAAGCAGTGGGAGCAAGATGCTTGCAGCTCGGAGGGTCTCTGCGCCCACACCCCCTCCAAAGGGCCGGACCGGGAAAAGACAGACCTGGCACTTCGAAAAATCAGCCTCTGGGATTCATAAAGGGAAATGCAGATGCTGTTCAGGGAGTCTTCCCCCATTGCAGCCAACAACTGTACCGGCTCACTAGAATGTCAGCGTGGTTCTCCCGCTTCAGAGACCTAAAACAAAAAACTGAATACTTTTAAGGTTGGGAAACTTTGGTATGAACCCACCATCATAATGTTTCACACAGCAGCAGTCAAGTTCCTTCTCCCCTAACCCTTGGTAGTAACGTGGACCTCCTCATTGGCAATCTTCCTGTGATGCATCATAGTCTCCCAAAAGGCAGAGAAGAGCTAAGAGTCACCATGCTCCTGTGAAATACTTCACAAAAAGGGTATCAGTGAATCCTTTTGGCTGTTGTCAAAGAGCACTTGCTGGGAAGAAGTTGACATTTTGTGTGGAAAGCAGCACTTCCCACACAGTGTGTTTAGACAGGCATCTACCTTTTCACTGCAAATTTTGAATATTGAGGTGCTGGTATGGTTGGCAGCACGTATCAGTGTTTACATTAACAGTAATTACAGTGATGTTATAATCATCCCTAAGCCAGGCTTCGCAAAACTGAATAATTTATTGTTAAACTTAATTCAAACGTGCTCCAAAGTGGAACTGATACCTGAATGGTCTGAGCTGGGCTCTGTAATGACATCCTGAAGGCAGCAAAGCAATACGGTTACGTTATTTTTAAATGTGTGGTCTGTGCTTAGACTACATCGTGTTTTAAATGTGTATTTATTTCTTCTTTTCCTTTTCCCATGGTCCCTCCCAATAGCACAAAGGTTTCTAAACCCTGACAGCCATTCCCAGACATCCTCTCCTCTCCCCCAACACCCTCCATGCGTAGCCCTCGCCGTGGCAGGAGGACAAGCTGGAAAACCCAGCTGCTCTGGACCCTGAAGCCAAGGTTCCCATGGGAGAGCTGCCCAACTCCTGGTGTCATGTCCAGCTAGGGGTCTGCTGGAGAGACACTGCACATAAACCCCGTCTGCGCTGCACGTCTTTGGGACCATCCTTCCAGCAACCTGCCCCCATATACTCAGTGCTAAAATAAATTCCTGGGGAAGGAAAAAGTGTGTCTGAAGTTCCTCCTTCCCTTTCCTTCTCTGCCCTTCCCTCCCTAAGCAGATGTACCCACTCCAACGACCCACATTTGCAAACTTTTTGCTTCTTTGAGCGATTTTCATATTCCAAAACAGCATCATTGAATTTTGCTTAGTTAAGGCAAGACAGCTCATGTCAGAAAATGTTTGCTAGATTGGGTCTCATTTTGTAACATTTCCCCTCAAAGGATCATTCAATGATGCATCTTAGAATCAGATTCCAGAGAGGGAACTAAAAGAAACATCAATAAAAAAAGAAACTGTGAGGAAACTAAATATAGAACAGGCCAATATGAATTAAACAACATCCTAGAAATCTTCACACAATAATTGATTTGCTCATTTGTACTTCTTTCTATTCTTTAATCTTTCAGCAGGGCTTCAATCCTCCCCCCATTGCTTTTTTAATATTCTCTGTTCATCTGTTGTCTACAATATTGTTTCTGATCTCTCTCATCCCATCAATCATCTATAAAAAGAGACTAGTCCACACACTCTGGTCTCCAATCCTAATGACTGTAAAGAACTAATCACCTAAACTGAGTGATGTTCATTGTTGTAAGTGTCTCTTTGATTTATTAAACATCTCCGTATAAATTCCTGCATGTTTTGCAAGTTGTTTCATAGAACCTGTATGAAGGCACTTTGAAATCCTAAAACTGTCTTCTTATGGGGTTTTTGGTTCACCTAATAAATGGATTCTTGTCATGAAAAATGAGCTTTTACTTAACTGAAAGGACCACTCAATTCCAAATTCAGGTCAGATCCTCAGTTTCCGCTTTCCCTGAATACACAGCAAAATTACAAAGGCCACTCATATGCACTTTATATTAATTTGAAAATACTGTGTGCATCGCTTCAGCATGTCTGCATCACTTCAGCATGTCTGCCTGCTGACAGAGAGCCATAGACATTAGGAAATACTTCTAATGATGGCATTTTCCCTAGCTGTCACTTTCACATTCTGTTGTAAGCTCTTCAGTTGAGCAAGGAGAATTCCAATCTGATTAAATAAAGTTTACGAACTGAATATGTTCACATTCTGTCCTAGTCAAAACGACATATTCAGCACCATACCGTCAGTGTGCAACTATTCCTCACAGTGATGAGGTCTGATTTGAGTGCTGAAGTCGGCCTCTTTGACCATACATTCATGGTGAGGCCACCAAATCCCCATGAAAGGGTCTGGCTGTCCCCAAGTTTGGAGATCACAGAATCACAGAATCACAGAATGTTAAGGGTTGGAAGGGACCTCTAGAGATCATCTGGTCCAACCCCCCTGCCAGAGCAGGTCCACCTAGACGAGGTTGCACAGGATGGTGTCCAGGTAGGTTTGGAATATCTCCAGAGTTGGAGACTGCACCACCTCTCTGGGCAGCCTGTGCCAGTGCTCTGCCACCCTCAAAGGAATGAAGTTTCTCCTCATGTTGAGATGGAACTCCCTATACTTGATTTTATACCCATTGCCCCTTGTCCTATCACTGGGTACTACTGAAAAAAGACTGGCTCCCTCCTCCTGGCCCTCTCCCTTTAAGTATTTGTAAACATTGATGAGATTCTCAAAGGGGTGCAAGATCCAGGTTCTGCCAGTCACATCGAGGACTGCCTCCCCATCTATCCTGGTCTCACTTGAAAGAAAAAGAGCTACTAAGAGCAGAAGAGATACAGAGCAGAATTTAACATGAGCATCTTCATGTCTGAAGATGGTATGAAGCTTTTGAAAGAGCCCAACAGGATATTCTCATGAGCTAATTGTGAAAATGGGAAATAGACAAAATACTTTATGGGCACAGCTGTTGGTAGAACCACACTCGGGGAACAACACTGAAACCAGATTGACCAACAACTCCTCTCTGGGTCTGCCTTAAGACTTGTGCGATTCATGTTTTTTTCACCAGCACCTTAGGGTGCAGGACTAGAAAGAAAAGGTATAAAATAGTTGCATGTTGCCATTCTGGGAAGGATTCTTTGCCAATGAGAAGTTTATAAATTCTATTCCTCCTTCCCATGCTGGATTTGCACAGAATATCGAGTGCCTGCTAAAAATAGATGCGTATTCCTTAATGTTCACGACACTTTTTACAGCATTTCCTGCTAATGAAGCAGCTACTGTTACAGGTGGGTGAGTTTCATGCATTGATCGCCTTAGTGCCTCATACTAAGTTAAAAAAGACGTTAATAATATTATTACAGAAACATCATGGAAACTCATAAATATAGATTCAACAGTTAACATCACAAATCTGTGAAAAACCTTTTTTCAGCACAGTATGGGCATAGTTATGCTGGCAGGCAAAAGAAGTGGGGGGAAAATTATGTATAATTTATTCTATAGATTTGCCCACTTTTTCTGTTTACAAGACATGCATTAATACTTTACAGCTTTTGTATTCTGTAAACATTATCAAAACAGTCTCCTACAACCCTCTAAGAAGGGTGGATTAAGCCAGGCTGGTAGATCTTGGTTTGGTGTATAGAGCTCATATGGCTTTCCTCTTCACTGCTTGATTAGCAGATTGTTGAGTGTTACTCTTAGAATAAGATTTTGTTTCCTTACATTCACTTTAGCATTCAAAATTTGCTTTCTGTGCATAGCTCAGGATCTCATGCAAACATCAACATTTTTTGTGATTACAGTTGTCAACCAGAGTAGCTCCCCCACAAATGCACGTATCGGAAAGGGCTGCAACATAGAAACACAGCAGAAGAGTAATCTCTCTGTCTCTTTCTTCTCTTTTTTTTTTAAAGGAAAATGTGCCAATAACGTTTGGGAAAAAAAGATTTATTTTTTTTCCTCCCAAATAACTGAAAACCAAATACAGAGAAAGTAGATTTAGATGTCTGTTCAAGCAAATATTCATGGAACTGATTAGTGAAGTTTAAAATGTCCCCATCATCTGTACTCATATATAAAATGTTGCTGTAAAAAGGTATTTCTATTAATATCAGGTGAGAGAAGTCCATTACCCAGTCATAAGAATATAAATAAATAATAGCCATCCACAACACTGGTGTCAGCATCTTTATCATCCATGCTCATTTGGGCTAGATGAGTTCCAAATTTTCAGGAAGGGGAGACACATTCCTATTCCAAGAGGCTCCTACTCAAAGGACCGTCATGCAAATGGACACAGATTGGGAACAAACGACAATTTCTACACATGTGAACTCACTGCACTCCAAAAAGGGCTGCAGAGAGAAATGTTTTTAAAGAGCTTAAGAAGCAAAGTGCAGGCAGCATAAAGGCTTTATGTTGTGAGAAAAAAAGCATGAACAGGACAGTTGAAAAAATACAAAGAGTTTAACCCCCAAGCAAGTCCAAAAAAAGTATTTGCTTAGAGTTGTATCACATCACTCTGTAGCTGGATCACCTATATTAGTACTGTATACTTGAAATATCTGCCGATGATAGAGCCTGTCTACAAATTGGGTATCAGTGGTTTCCCTGGGAAATGATCTGTGATTTTTCTCTGCGCAACAACACCAACTATTTAATGTCTATTATCTCACAACCTACCTCGATCTTAAAAATGAGGTTTTTCTCTCTTCTCAAACAAAGGATTCCCAAATCTCTGTGGGATAAATATGGTGATGATTTAACCTGTTTTACAATTTATTGAGCTTTAAACATGTCAGTTTATCTAAGAAAGGATATTATAAATTTTACAGATCTGCTTTGGGACAAAATCTTACAGCTTGAAGAAAAGAAACAAAGACTTTCCTTTTCTGATTGGTGGTAGGGTTTTTTTGTTTGTTTGGGTTTTTTTATTATTATTATTATATTTGGTTGGTTTTGTTTTGATTTGTTTTGTTTTTTCCCAGAAAGATGGTTTATTCTTGAGAGGTGCTGAGTAGGAAAGAAGGCTGGAAGTAGTTAGTCTTGGTGGAGGTGAACTGTACGGTTAGAGGGCAGAAAAAGAGGTCAGAGGTATATATGATCAATACAATATTGCACAGGAATTGCCACGGCGGATATCTCGTACCTACTTTGTGTGTGCACTTATAAATACCTGTCCGTATCACCAATCCCTGGCTCAGCTGAAAAAGGTTCTGTATCTTTGACGCGAGGCAAGAAGATCTCCATCCCTGCAGTTCTACTGAGATTACTCAGCTGTGAACAGATAACTCGATACAAAGAAGAGGAAGAAAAAGCAAGGAAAAAAGTAGAAGCAGACAATTTCATAGAGCCCAAACCAGACAAGACTCTCTCTGATGACCAAGGGAAAAGCTTTGATAAACGGTAGGGCAGCTCCTCAAATCCAGGTCTCTGAAAGTGGGGGTGGAACACTGCAGGAAATAATATGAGAGTCCCTGCTGTGGGAGTCAAGGGAGACAGGGAAAATAGTTCAGGTAATAAAAAAAATGTTAATATTACAAGAGTGGAATGCATCTGAGTATAATTCTAGACTTTTAAGTTCAGTTTTCAAATCTTGGAGAAAGAAAGAGACAGCCCGCTGCCATCTCACTAGTTTGTCACATTGGGTTTAAGGTGTGGAATAAATCAAAACTTTTTTTTTTTTTTTTGGAACATGGTACAAAGAAACGCATTAATAATACATGAAAAATGTTCATCACGTTGGTGTGCATCAGTGGAAACACTATTTTAACGAAACTATGAGCAACACATGAAAAGACTTGACCTAGGTTTCACTTCTGATGTGTCGGGGTGGGGGCAAGGCAAGCATTTCTCTTACCCACTGATGTGCTATATCTGTGACTTCCCGCTTGGGTAGAGAAGTTGGGTTCCCAAAGCAGGGACGATTTTTCTTTTCCCCACAAGCAAGCGAGGAAGTTTGAATCCTCTGAGCCATCGCCTCCAAGTGCATTCAAGAGGAACAGAGAGAGAAATAAAACAAAACCTCCCAGCTAACTGGTAGCTGCCATGCCTTTTCTTCCTCTGCATGCTGAATGTTTAAATGTCTAAAGACTCTGATGTTTGCTGAGAACAGCAGTCATTTTTGTGCTCAGCTCTGCACACTGTAGCACAGAGGACTGGGACACATGCACATGCCCATATCCTGCGCCTCTCTACGTGGTTTTGCTTGCTTTCCCTTGAGCTTCCAGATACGCGCTTTTTGAAAAAATAATAAAAGTTGTTCTGATTAAAAGTATTCAACTGCTATTTATGGAAGAGCGTAGCAGCAATAAATATTTGTTTCTAAGCTAGCTGAATCTATCAGCAATCAGAGTGTGGGGAAGATCAAAGGGAAGAGAAGATAAACACAAAAATGACATTCGTGATTCGGTGATTGTGGTAGCGCCCAAACACTCCACACAAAAACGAGGCCTCCTGCAGTCGATGCTGTACAGGTAAATAGTGGGGTTTTCTTGCCTTCTGAAGTGCCAGTGGACTCAACAGGGAAATTGGACCAGAGGGGGATGAAAACAGATAATTTCTGTTAGTGACCAGCATGAAGAAATGCTCGTTTTGCCAGGATGTCTCTGCTCCTGGGGCTAATTCTGTTTGCAAGAGCTGTGGGCACCATCTCATCAGCTGGTGACATAGTGACAGAAGATATTTGGGTCCTGCCACTTCTGTAGGGACGTGCATCCATGAGGGAACCCTTCAGAGAACTTATGCTTCAGGAATGCAAGTCCTTCAGTTCCACCAGCTCTTCCATGAAAATATATGCTCCCAGAGCTGGTCAAATGCAGTTGAGCTGGAGAAGTTCCTTCACTTGGTGGAAAGGCCAGAGGGGAAACGGATGGTCACTTGGCTGTGCAAACCTGCACCGCAGTCTCTGTCACACCCTGCTCCCTCACACGTGTTGGAGAACACTTCAGCCACGCCAGGTCAAGCACAGATGGAAGAAGTGTGCTCTGCATGGTGTCCTGCCAGGTGGAGAAACCACAGCTGATGGGCCTTCACATGGCACTTTGCATGCATTTCGTTCCTCTCTTGCCATGTGATGCTGCTCCATCACTTTCCTTTGCCTCTGAGGAGCCCAGGGGCAAGTATGTTTGCTGTTGGACCATGTCACAGGCCACACATAAGGATGTAGCCATGGGACCTCTTTGCAGTGACCTGCTGGTGACCATCACCTCCTAGTTGAACCAATGGAACAATCCTCATCAAACCCATAATCCTGAGCAAGGAGTGGCTTAGCATCCAAAACTTACCCTGTCTTTCCCTGCTGGACCCTGATTGTGCAGTGGAAGGTACAGGAAAGAGGGAATTCACTGCTCCAGCAGAAGCTCATTGCACTCCTTATATATGCCTTAAGCCTGTTGTCACTGTCTTCATTTGTAGTTTTGTGAACTACTTTTACCTAATTTAATGGATTCTCACAATAGGAAAAAAGACCCTAAGGAAAGAGAAGAAAAAATGTTACTTTGCTAAGACCTTGCCTGGCAAGTTTCAGCTCAGAAACCCCAGAGAATGCAGAAGAGATTAATGAAAATGCTGAGAATCACCATAATAATTCCAACTACCCACACAAGTGTCAGCAGGCTCAGCAGGGCCTGTCATTAGAAAGCCCCCTTTTAAAACGGGTGTCCCTCCTATTAGTTAAATTATCTAGACTGTGGCGAAGAATATTCCAAGGTGACAGAAATCGGAACAGTACAGACTGCTAAAAATGAAAATCAGATAATTGCTCATAAATTACTTCTGGGGTCTTTCAAGATCTTTCAGTCTTGCTGACTGAAAGGCAAGTCATTTGGAATGCAATAATTAAAATAAAAGCTGCAACATACAGAAAATGTAGTTGGAAGGAAGATATTAAAAGATATATTGTACCTGCATAAATTATCATCTGGTTTTCAATAGCACCCTGAATTTGCTCTTGTTCTCCTTAAAAAGCAAGTGAGGGCAAGAGCCTTGGCATGGAGACCACCCCTGACTCTGGTGCCCAGTCTCCTACCTGGACTTCACACTTATTCCAGCCAGATGGAAAAAGGGGATGGATAATTTTGTCCCTCTTCACACTTTTTCCCTGGTGCTGTGGCTAGTTAAGGTTCAGTGACACCCACCCTTGACACAGGGGACCAGCAGGTCTTCAAGGGTGGCACGGCAGCCCTCAGGTGCCCTCATGGCCTCAGCTCCTCCAGAGGAGGGAGACTGCCCCGCTCACATGGGTTGAAGGGACAAACCAAAATTTCCTCCCTTGGGATGGGACCTCGAGGCTTGACCAGAAAATATTTTAAACAGAAGGCCTTTTCCCCTAATTTGCCACATCTGAGGGTAAAATTAATGTCACTTGGTGTTCAGCAGAGCCACCTCCACATTAGGATTTTTCAGTAGTTTTAGATGAAAGCTGCTTAGAGACGGAAGCGGTGCTCTGGTGAGCAGAGGGTCAAGACATAGTCACCTCTTCAACTGTATTCTCTCTTCTTTTTGTGATCATCCCACACAGCTACCAACTGTTTGGAGGAGGATAGCAATGCAACTCCAGAAAATGGCTGTTAAAAATCCCTCTGACACTCGTTTACTGCTGACCACGTTTGGTCTAAAAACATTAAGAAATTATTTCACCCCTCTTGGCATTTATTGGACAACAGGGAGATGTTTTTTCAGATTTATTTTTTTTTTTTAAAACCAGACTGTATTTTGTTAGTGGCCCAGAGGATTTCATGCATGGGCTACTCTATAAATAAGACTTATTATTCGCCAGTGACGAATGTGGTTTCTTTCTGAGAAGTTGCATAATAGCTCAAGTGGGATAAACAGGAATTTTCTGACGGTGTTAAGTTTCACAATTAAACAGGGGACAGTTCCCGCTATAAGAGGGATAGCTAACCAGTTTTAAAACGACCTTTTTTGTTTTGTACTGAAGCCAGCAAGTCCTCTGTCCATGAGTTACCTCTGGGCAGTGAGAAGGGGAGGGCATGAGACACCAACCTACGGTTTCTCTGTGGTTCCCCAGAGAGAAATTTGGTTCACCCAACCAAATTTATAGCTGGGAGGAGATAAGGGATGCTGTAAAGTCTACCACTGGACTGGCAGTGTATACCAATCTCGGTAAGGTCAAGGACTCTACTGGCAGCCAAAATACCCCGTGCTGTTCGAGGCGAGACAGGAGGCAAGCCCTGGGACAGTGACTCTGCAGCACGAACCACACCGTCTGCTTCTGGAAAGGAAAATGGAGGATTTCTGTCTTCAGGGCTGCTTCTCTGCATTTTTTGCCAAAGTGAAATTAACCCCATGAACATAGAACAAACATACTTATATTACGGGGCTTCTTTCATGAATAAAGGATGCCAGGTCACCTCACCTCCATCCAAATGAGCAGCGCAGGAAGGGAAAGAGGAGAAGTGAAGGTAATTTGAAGTTACAACGTGGAGGAGACAGAGGTCTACTCACAGCTGAATCACCCAACAACCCAATCTGTCAGAAATCAGCAAAGTATCACACAAATTCGCTCGGTTTTTGTCAATCTGTCCCCTGCCCTAGCCCTGCCAGAACCTCCTCTAAGCCGTCTGTCAGAGATCTTGCATGGCGGAGGCACCGCAGCCTCCTGGCACAGCCCCTTCCAGATCTCCCTTCAGTGCCAGACCTCAGCACCAAGGAAGGGTCAGGGATGATTTTTCCAGTTATGACATAATTTCCCCACAAATGATGCTTTTCCCCAATCCCATCACCTAAAGCTCCTTTAACACCTGGTGGTTTAGTACATGTTCAAAATTTCCATTAGAGTGAGTCTTTACCATTCTTCCTGCTCTTTAGGCTTAGGAAATACTTTGCATAGGATTCAGGGCATGCAAGTGAGAGCATTCTTGCAGGCTGACCTTTCTATAATCTATAATTCTCAGTGGTCATGGTTTCACCTGTATCTGGAAAATTATAGGAGAAATTGTCTTTCGGAACAATGAGAAAAAGGCTGATAAAATAACTGCCCTTGAGCTTCTGGGATGTGTGAGAAGGGGAAGGATGGTTATGCCTTAGTGAATGCCTGAAATCAGCAGTCAAGGACACATAGAGAGCTCACACTCCTATTTTATGACTAGGTCTCAGCATCACGTTGAAGTGAGGTCAACTCTCCTGAGTGGTACCCTGGGCCCTTCACAGTTTGACCACGAAAGGCACCATGGGGCTGATGCTCAGAGGCATCGCTGAGGCACGTCTCCAGCACTTGCACCCACTTGTAGGCGTATTTAGGGGGACAGGGTTCCTAGCTAAATCCATTGAGATGGACCGTGTGTTGTCCTTATGTACGAAGTATGTGTGTGCAGCCCAGTGGATGTCAAATTCATTTGTACACAGGGGAACTAAAAGTCTTTCAGTGCGGAAACCCTCTAGAGAGCAGAAGACTATCAGGCTGCAGAGGTGGGATTTTATGGCAGGTCTTGGTTCCAGCATTGCCAGTCTCATGTGCTCTTCTTCCAATGTCCCTGCTCCTTTACCGCACTGTTTCTATATACTTACTACTGAAAAATATTTACATGAAAAATGCTCAAAAGGGAGAGAGGTTAGCAAACTGTCATCTGGGATAAAACTATTAAGTAAATCTTTTCCAGCCTCCATGAACTAATAGATTTCTAGTGCCACTTACCTGAGACTTCTAGCAGGCTGCTGTACTCACAGGAACGGGCTTTCTTAGCTTATTTTATGCATCAGCTTAATGTAGAATAATTGTTTGCTTCTATAAGTGAAGAATACATGTCTTCTGATGGACATTGCCTACCTCAAGGACAAACTAAATGTAGGTCTTCAGCTTGGATAACATTAACTTTTTGTACAATTTAGCTAGCAAATGTAAAAATGTGTTTACTCTTGAAGACTTTCTTCAAGCTGGAGCAGATGCATCCTCAGACAAGACTGTGAAAATGCAATGACATTGAACCTGAACTCAAAGCTGAGTACTTGAACACATACTAGCCCAGGTCTGAGTGCTCCATTCTTACGCATTTTTTGAGAGATAGACCTTTACATTCATGTCTCTACTCAGACACAGCTTTGTTTTCCTCCACCAATAGTAGGAACTCTTCCTTTTCAGATGGGCATCCAGCCACCTAAATCTCTGTATCTAAGACAGACATACAGTTAGTTATATTGGGACTGTTTGGGCTGCCCTCCCCCAAGGTCATCCTATGTTTTCCATCCACCCTGCCTCTGCCCAACTGGTCAGGACTCATCCCTGCACCCAAATGAACTGGGCCATATTTTTGGTGAAGAAATGGTGAAGACAGAAGAGTGGGTGTCCTGCTGCGCTGGCTGAAGGAGAAGAAATAGAGGGAAAAGGGAGGGAGCAAAGCTGCCAAATGCAGCTGCAGCATGTGACATTGGGACAAGCAGCAGAGAGGGGACGAGTACTCGAGAGAGGGGATGGAGCAAATTATGCAGTTTATTTACTCTGCGGTGATGAAACACAAAGGTCAGTTTCTATATGCCCTGGCTTATAGACTGGTATATATGATTCATATATATGTATTTTAAGTCTTCTATATCTCTCCAGCTCAGGCTGCCACTCGTTTCTACTCTTCTAACAAGCAGGCTTTTGAACAGCGTTCACGCTCACTTTTTAAGTTTTGAAAGAAGCGTCTCTTGCTGTAGAGGCTGCTGCTAATGAGAGATGAGGCAAAGCGAGGAGACGGCACTGCTCTAGGTAGTCTCTGTGCTGTGCCATCCCGCGCTGTGCGAGCAGAAGATAGCGACACTCTCCACCCCACTGGCTGCACCGCGTGGGTCAGAGTCTGTGTTAGCACACAAGTAACCATTAACCTGGCCTTTGCCGCTGGCTTCCAAAAACCTTTCTGAGCATTCACCCCTCATTCTGTAAATAACAGTCGCATTCAAGGAAATGTCAGTGAGCAACAAGATAGGGCTCGCTAGAATAGGAGTCACAGCAAAGCAAGGTCATGGCAACAGACTTCACTCCAATCTGGGCAAATAAAGAAACTCTTTCTCACCGGCTTGATCTGTGGGAAGCGAGCTGCTCGGGGACTGGCAGAGCAATGGTGCAGCTCCACTTCCTCACACGGCCATAGGAACGGGATGCAGCCACGACGTGCTCTTCCCACTGCTGGGCACACAGGTGACATTTGATTGGCATGACCTACAAGTTTGGCTGGTCTGCACCGGGAAGATATATTGAAAAGGGTGCTCAGCATCTCTTCGCCCTTGGTCCTCTGGGATTCTCGTCACAAAGCAGAGGAGTAACTCCTCCCTCCAGCCACATCCACTTCAGACTGAACCCTAGATGTATTTGAAATATTGAGGTCTGAAAAGAAGGTGTCCTAGTGTGTACATGAAAGAGTGTCTCCCCCTGTTGTATGAGTCACAAAACACAGGTTTGAGAACTGTGTGTGCATAGTATTATTACTAATGGATGCAACAGAACTGTCTCGCCAGGCTTGTTGGGTGCTCCCATTAGAAGTTCTGCCTGGTCCTGTGGCCCCATCTGCTCCCCTCCATCCTCTTCAAAGACGAAAACCATCTTTTTAACATGGCCACTAAAGCTCAGGGCTTGTGACGCCAGAAGGACTGACAGTGCTGATTCCTCTCTTCTGACTTGCACCAGCCCAGATCTTTAAGCCGTGGACCCTGACAGTGTTCCTCCAGCCTGTTGTTTGAGCCCTCACCAGTTCAGAAGCTTCAGATGGGTGCTGCCAGCCCCTAACTCCCAACCCAGTCTGCATCTCTGCTGTGGCCCCCAAACTCACCAGCAGCTCCTCTGAGGGTCTGTCTCCAGGAGCAAACCAGTCATGCAGTTTCATGCTTCAGGCAGAGAAACATGGTGAAGGTGCTGGCAGGGTTTTGCTCACAACCTTAACCCAAAATCTTGGTTCCTGCATCCTGAGGTGAAAACCCCACTGGGTCCCTTGGACCAAAAACCTGGCCCATGGTGGTCCTACATAATCCCAACAATGGGGACAGGAAAAAAAGGAGATGTCCTTAGGTGATGACTAGCAGTGTAAGTGGAGAGCCTAGCACGTGCTTGTGTGGACTCACCCAAACCTTCTCGCTGAGCATCACATGAGAGCAGAGGTGTGTTTGGGTCACAAGCACAGGACTGGGGACCTCATGGTCACCTCGTGAGAAATGGGGTTTTCCCCTTGGGAAAGCAGGCAGAAGTGGCAGCTACCTGCTGTCAGGGTATCACCTAGGGATGCCTCCAGCCCTGCCTCAGTTCCACTGACACTTTATAATCCCTGACCAGTAAGAACCAGCACGGGCATAGAGAGTCCCAGTACCTCTCCTCCTCCTCTTTGCAAAAACACCTTGATAAGAAATCTCCCCACACCACGAACATCAGCTCAGTATCAGTAGAAGATAAAAGCAGTGATAGAACAGCATCTTACTGGGAAATTCCCACACCTTTGGAGGATGTCAGTAACAGAGGAAAAACTCTACCCAGACCTGGTCTGGCTTTGATTTGCTGTGTCCCTCAAAATGAAAAGTGGCATCTACGCAGTCTCACGGAGACCTGAAAAACAGAGGAAGGAAAGACAACTCTTGCTCGATTAATTTTTTCTAAAAACCAACAAGCGTTCTCCACCTGCCGGCTTTTTCTCAGCACAAGGCTCCAGGGGCTGGGCAACGCACTGCTTGGTGAAACGGTTATACTAAACATTGAGCAAAAGTCCTTCTCGCTTACAGCTCTCCTACCTTCAGCAGTGTTGCAGCAGGGATCAGCTTCACCTGCAACACAAAGCTGTGCAATTTATACACCCTCCTCTGTCTTAAAATTCCCAAGCTGCACTGTACGAGCGAGGAAGCAATAAAAGACACGGTGCACAGACAAGACTTACAGCTTGCACTCAGTTCTGATGCTGTAAAAAATGCCTAGCTGAAACAAAGATCTAAGTTTCACATCATTTATTTAACTTTCAAACATCATATCCTAGGTTTTGCGGTGATGGGCACTACAGAAAACACGATGAGAAATAGATGGGTAATTATGGTGGTGGTTTTGACTTTTACCATCATCTAAAACTGCAGTAAAGTCAGAAGACGCAGGTTTATGCTTCTTGAGATATGTGTTTAAATCTAGTTCGTGTCATAAGTGATCTGAATGTAATGGTCACAGCTTGACTCCTAACCAGGCTTAGATAAGTGACTTCGATTTAGAATTAGATGGGTTTTTCTGTATCAGAGCGTGTGTACCACACGGTCTGGTACAAATCAGCATGACTGGCAGCAGGTTTTGGGAGCAGGAGGAAGCAAGAAACCTAATTTCTGAAAGGAGGTTGTAGGCAGCGGTGCGCGTGGGATGCTCCCTCGGCAGCTGCCCGTAACCTGCCTGCTCCTCACCCCGCAGCCCTTCGCACCAGCTCCGAGCGCTGCAGCTTGTGAGAGGCGCTGTTTGGTTTGGGAGGGAAAGAAGGGGCAGAGAGAAAATGCTGGTGAAAAGAAATTTTACACGAACAAAACAGATAGGAAAGATGTTTTGAATGGCATGTACGTATAGATCCCCAGGGAACGCCGAAATGCACAGTTATGTATTGAAGTGGCCGTCACACAGTCCATAACCCCTGGCTGTTACAGAAACCTCATGTAGGTAGGTACCGCTTGGGCTGCAGCATCCTTTGATGCCCGGGTACATGACAAGGGTGTGAGTTGTCGCACGGCGAGAGCACCAGCAGACCAAACCCGGTCCAGAAACGGGGCCAAGGGGGTCAATGACAAGCCTCCCCCGCAGACCACCATGATGGTCCACAATTCCTCGTGGGGCAGGTGATGGCAAGGCTCGTCTCCCCCTCCGGGGATGCGACCCAGGGCACGGGGACCCTCGTGGGATGATGGCTGACCCCTGCCAGGCTGTGTGGTCTGATGGGGATGGTGGCAATGCCCACGCGGGGTTGCCGTAGGGTGCTGACATGACCAGCCCCGCTGGGAAGCACGGGAAGGTGACGCGTGGGGTGGGAAGGCTTCCCACCCGCAGGGTGCTGCGTGGGGGCATCCCTGGGTGGCAGCGTCCCCGCGTGGGGCTGCCTGTCCCCCGTGTCCCCGCGGCGTGCGAGCCACGAGAGGGCACTGAAACATAACCAAAACGCGGAGCCGCGCTCAGCCTCCTGCGCCAAAGGGGGGTCTCCCGCCTGATGCCACTGCCTTCCCCCTAATTATATCTTTAGATAAAATTCCAGAACAAAGGACCGATACAAGGATATATTCATCGCTGCGTGTTTCAGCTGTCCATTATGAGGTCTGAAACAAAACCGGGGTTCATAAATCCCCTACAATGTAATTCTTCATGCGTCGGGAGCTCGTACGATGAAATATGACTTTCTGTTGTGGTAGTTGTTTGTCAGGCTAAAACAATAATTGTATTGAAATTCATTTTTAATTAAACTGTTTGCTGTGCTCTGGGAATCTGCGTTGGCATTTATGTAGTGTCCATCATCGCTGTATCGGTGTGCTTTATCTGCACAATCAGTTAAGCTTACTATATTTTAATTGAAATTCTTTCAGTCTTTCAGCTGTTACTTCCCCCTTCAGATTATCATTCATATTATAGCTGCATTTCATGCTTATCCTCTCCTGAGTGATTACGAGAATTATTCTGCCATTATTTTTAATTCTTCCCTACTTCCCCCTCACTTTCACAATCCTTTTTTACTCTAAACTACTGTTATGAGGGAATTTGGTGCAAATCAGTTCACACATTTTTTTAAAACTATAAACCAGATGTAAGAAACCCTAACATTAAAAACATGCAGTACTGAAAGACTATTATTCTTCAGAACTGAAAACATGCCACTAAGATAATATGAAATATTTTAAAACGCAGCTGGAATATGTAAGATGTAAGTACTAAAATAATTTCAATAAAATATACCCTTAAAATTTCCAAGAGACAACCTAATTGAAAAATGAATGAAAAGAGATCTTGTTACTGTCTTTTTTACACAACATATTTTTTTTTACTTCATGTAAATTCAGTTCCTTTTAAAATTTTTTGTTAAGTGTTCTTAGCTCATCTTACTATAAAAAAAGGAAAAAGAAACCAGGAAATTCATAATTTTTTGCATGAAAGAAAAAGGTTAGAATAAAAAATATTTGAAGACAGGAGATTTTGATTCACATTTGTCCAATAATTCCAATATATTAGCTCAGTTAACAAATAAGTTCTGCAGATAGTTATACCAATTAATACTTACTTAGTAGTACATTTTCACTGAAACCCTTGAAAATACATTGTTTCTCATCTCACCGGTGTGGCACTATTTACAGTTTAAGTGTAACAGTCTTACTGCTGAAACCCCTGATACTGAGCCGCCTGCATTCCTAACCTCTGCGAGAAACAAAAGAGGCAGGATGCAGAGGGAAGCTCAAGGGAAGGAACAGCATCGGAGTTTGCTTTTCCTTGGGTGGGAAGCATCACACAAGAAAGAACAATTTGTGTGAATAAGGTTTCTCAGGACCACAGTCCACATCCGACACTGGCAAAGGGAGAGGACTTATCTTAATAGGTTATTTCCACATCTAACTACCATGACCCTAAGTAAAATCCACCACGTTCAGCCCGAACAAGGCATTTATTTGAACTTCTGAGAGCTTGATTTCTCCTGATTGCAACAGCATCATTCTGGTGCTCCAGCTTCCGTTAGCATCCACGAGGGCCCTGGGAGTGAAGCCGGACCGAACAACCCATGGACACCTGCTCAGCGGGATTACAGGGAATTTTGCCATTTGTTCATCAAACCTTTAGCCCTCAGGATTTTTTATACATCTAAGTCCAGATCGTTTATATGAGTGTGTGTGTGCCAGTATGTTTGGGGAAAAAAACCCTTCTCTAAGAATCCCTGTTGCCTGGTGATGATTTTCCAAGGAAAAACTAGTTTTTGTCCTGGCTTGTGCTGTATTTGAGAAAGCTCATACCAAGGTAAAAACGCAGCAGGGACACCTCTTTGTGGCTTCAATGTAAGCTGTGGAAAACTGTTTCTTGTGCTTCCAAACAGCTGATTTGCACCTATAATGTATCTCAAAATATAGAAGAAATGTTTAAACACACAGGCACGATAGTTGCATATATCAGAGCAGTATATATTATAAATTATTCTATTATGTATCTATATACGTATACATGCATGGAAATTCTGCTTAATGCAGAGGGGGAACAAAACACTGAAAATGCATGCCAGTTTAATCTGGTAAATTCCTGGTTACGTCGATTAAGGAGAGCAGAGATTTGTCTGGCTCCTGCGCAGATGACCAGTACACTCAGTTATTTTCCAGCTTTAAATCTCCCATGGCCCATAAAAACCTTTGGAAGTATTTTTAATTGTTAACTGCGGTATCTTGCGATGCAGGTAGAGCTGATCTCTTGAATGATTTCCTCCCACCGAACTACCCAGCGAAGCAAACCTGACATCAGCACACCCATCTACACACGCTTCTCTTTTGCACCACTGGGAAACCCACCGAGCGATATTCTGCCCGCTGGGAGCAAACGCCAGCCCAGCAGCGCTCGAGACACACTCTCCTTCAGGGGATGGGGCCGGGGGGAGGAAATATCTTTTAAAATTCTCTGGGAAGATTCGCCTTCCTCCCCCACCTTCTTTTTTTCTCCTCTTTTAAATGTCAGACTCCTACACTGTTTCTTTGAAAGTTCGAACAGTTAGTTAGATCAGTCTGGAAGCTAAACAAACCGCAGCACATTTCACCTTTTGCAGAACTTTCCAAGAGACAGCATGCATTTCAGAGCGGTGACTATTCAGCGTTTTGCTCTCTGGGGCTGGGGTGTAGGCCTAAAATTCAAAACATTTTTTTGTACATCTGTGTTGAATCAGGCCTGATTTCTGATTAAAGTGGCTGAATTTTTAATATCAAATTCTTTTTTAAATTGATCACTGTTGTATTTAGGGACATCAGATGGAAATGGATAGTTCTGCTGTAGCATTGTTCACTCTGCTCAGGATCCAAGTTAACTGGGTTGGAAGGTTTCTGATTTTTCCTTCAGCTGTGTTTTGCCTGAGGTACAGCCTGTGACAACAGAGCCTAGACTCTTTGACCTACTCGTGGCATTTTCTTTCATTCCACGCACAGGGAGATGCGCAGGCTGCTGCTCTTTCCCTTATCCTGATGCTTGATGGGAAGTTCATCTCCTCCACCTCTCCCTGCCCGGGGGATGCTGGAGCACCCCAGGCTGATGGTACATGGGGCACAGCTGAGACAGGGCTTTCCAGGCGATAAAGTGCTATGGGAGATACTGGTCTGGTTTTGAACCCCGGGCTTTGAAAGGGAGTTGCTGCGAGGTCCAAGCCAGAGCAGCAATCTCACCAGTACTCACTAAGTACTGGGAAGACTGAGGGATGCAGTGCAGTCACCCCCCCACAGTCATTACAGGGGGTCTGTAAGCAGTCAAACCCACCCAAACACACGGCATAATGAAGGGGGGACACAGGAGAGAAACAGGTTTGAGTCCTAAGTGCACCAAGTAGCAAGAGCAGCTTGTGTTTCCCTGTCCTCCATTCCCAAGAGCTGAACAAGCCCAGCTAGCCATCTGCCAAAATCATGCGTGTGCATCATCACCCCGGCAGCATCAGCCAGGAGGGTTCCCGACACTTTTGGGTGCGCACAAGTGGACATTGCCGTGATAAAGAGAGGTACCTGAGGGGCAGCGGTGGATCTGCAGGGCGCAGGCGATGCTGCGTGGCTGAGGCGGACGACACTGCCCGCTGGCACACCATACGCAGGGGCTGCGGGAAGTGCCCAGTGCGATGCTCTGAGCCCTGTTTGCCAAATGCCGGTTAGCGCCTTTATGCCGGGTGCAGGAACTAGCAGGATACTCGCCGGGCAGCAGGCAGGGCAGCAGGCTCACGCGGTCCACCCTGGGAAAAGAGAATGTGGTCACTCCGCGTGGCCAGCGGAGTGCGTAGGGCAGAGAGAGGTCCTGCCTCCACAACTGAGTGAAAGCACTCCACTTGGGAGCAACTGAAGGAAGGCAGACAGTAGTCTGGATTGGCCAGGACCTGTCATTGAACAACTGCAGCTCCCGTTCCCCTGGACCAGGGCTGCCACAGCAGCCACCCGCGCCAAAGCCAGCATGGGGTGACAGGAACGCCTCTGCCCTTCTGTCCCACCTTCACGGCCAGGGTCAGTTTGTGGCTAGAGTTTACGGCACAAATTCAGATGTGCTGAAAGGTAAGAGGTTGCTGTGCCAACGTTAATTGTCCTCACATCACATTTCAACAGCTTGAGTTTATGGTTAAGGAGGTGAAGGTGTAGGTAGAGGCTGGCAGCAGGTGGGCAGAACCGCTGGGATGCCTGGCGTGGTGGGATGGTGGGAGGTGAGTGACAGGGACGTAAATCATGTCTGCACAACGCTGGTGATCACGATATGCCGTAAGTCATCTCTGGCAGCACTGCTTGCCTGGAGGTGGTTGCTGGATCCACCTCCCAGTATTTTCAGACTGTTCCATGTCTGGTGTTTGTATGTGCTGAGATAATGAAGAATTATAATATTTGTATTTTTTTTAAGGAATGCATCGTAAGCCTTATCAACCTAGAAAATACTGTGATTTATCTATTTGCAGTCACTGGATTTGCTCGCCCCATGTCAAACTTTGTTATTCCCCGTCATCATCCATCATGCAAGAGGCATGGCCAAGGACACCCTCTTCTTAGCCCCCAAGCCTAATTCTGTGGCAGCCTAACATTTTGCCTTAACTCTTCGCTATCTGGAGAGAATCCCCGCAGCTTTGAATTAAAGAGATGACAAAAGCACTAAAAAGAAGGGTCCTTCCGTAACAACTGTGACTTCAGAATAAGTGGTCTCTTCTTCTCAATATTAGCAACACAGAAACGCTCTCGCTACCAAGCTCAACCCTGTGTACAGTCTGCGTGTAACCTTTTAAACAGCTTTTGCTGTAAAACACAAGTCTGTGTTTGCTGTAACAGAAGCGTTTCATTCCTCACAGCAGAATAAAAGAGTTTGCTGAAAGAGAAAGGGCATTGCAAGTCCCTGCTTTGTGCTCTGAATTCTTTTCCAGCATCTTCCTTTTAATACAGCGCAAAAGGGGGGAGAGAAGAAAAAAAAACACATTAAAAAAAAAAAAGTGTTTTAGAGTGTTTTCCCAAGAAATATCACACACTGAATTGAAACACCTTATCTACAAGGAGGTCCTGGTGGCAAGTGCAGAAGCAACACAGGAAAAAAATCAATACAGCCTGCAGAGATTAAAAACATACTGGAAAAACATAAGAAAAACGCAACAATTAATGCCAGTTGTACATATAATACGTGAAAACAAAGCAGAGAGGCATTAGTGTCTACACATAGATCTATTGGATAGGTAATGCTTTTATCTCAACTTGAAAATGGAAGCTTTATTAGACTGCTTCCCATCAGGAGGCATCATACCAAGAACAGTGTAAAGCTCTAACTAGCTAAAAGCCTCTTCCCCCTACACCTTCCATCCCAATCACTTTGCATACGGGTGAAATTCAAATGGCTCAACCTCAGACTGAGGTGGTGTCAAACAGGGGTTCAGGTTTACCAGCTTGGGTAAAACCACACACTCCCCCTCCGCTGGAAGACATGAACCAGCCAAGCATGATAGGTGGGAGCATTCGGTCTGTGATTTAAAAAGCCCCTCCGTGAAGTTACAGCTAGAGATTGTCTTATTGTCACATTGTGTTGTGCTGTGTCATCTATTATTGTACGCCTGACCTGAAAAAAAATGTCTTGCACAGGTATTAGCTGTGGAGGGTTTCACAATAAAGATGCTCGCACACAAAAATTAAACAAATATTTAAGGTGTGGCTTAGTGAAATGGTTCCCCAAAATTCCCTCCATCAGATTTACATCCATACGAAATTTTACCAATTTACTCAGTATCTTGAGTGTAAAGCTCAGGAAAAGGCATCATATCTAACAGCTCTTTCTTACTCTACCGCCTAATGTCAAAGTACATTATGAAGCTTAAGTAGAATATTTACATCCTTAGTTTTCTGGATCAGGAACAATAAAGAGGGATACTTCCCTTCTCATAGACACATACCATAAACACAAGACTCCCAGCAAGGCTATAGATAAGTATCGGATAGCTTGGCAATACTGGCAATAGCACTTCCTTCTGCTACCATCCCATCAGAATAAATCAAGAATAAACCTTTCCTTTTAAACCCCAGAAACATGACGTATGGTTTACTCATCCCCTTCCTGACACCGGTGAGTAGAGAGGCAGGTACCGGGTCACGCACGTGCCGGTGGCTTGGACACTTGGTACTACTTCAAGGCAGTAAAAAAGCTAAGCTGACTAAACCACCTGAGAGTCCTCCCAGGGCAGGGGCTTGAAGGGCTAAGAGAGCACAAAACACTCAGGCTTCTAACTCACATTTGGTACAATTTATATCCAAATACGTCCACCATGCACAGAGGTCAGCAACACAGAAGCATCTTTGCTGGAAATCTGTGCTAGACAGACACGACCGGGGACAATTCACACAGAGCTGTCGTTGCACGCCACTACGAAGGGAGGGATTTCATGGAGTTAGGAGCTGTGTTTCGCATGGATTTTACAAATGGCTCTCAGAGCTAAGCTCCTACTTTGTCCTTGCTTTTTGTGGCAGGGGCACCTCATGCTTTGGCCAGGCTCCCATTTTAGCATCGTATAAATCCAAACGGATAAAGAACATACTTGGGCACTGGTGTTCCCACTATGGACAGGCTGCTTGCCAGCATGGATAAACAAAAGTACTTTTCATTTATTAGTTACTAGATTTCATTCAAACTCCCAGAGCGCTGATTCTTTTACTTTGGACCACGTCCCGTGCTTCCACTGAAGCCAGTTGTAAGATTCTCCTGACCACATTGAGAGCAGATTCATTAGAAAGGCATTTTAAAGGCTCAGCTCTGCCGTTCTGACACAAGAAGGTGTAAAGTGACTTCAACGGGTAGTTCCTGAGGATGACTTTGCACAAGCCAAATCTGCAAGATTTTAATGAGCCTTGAATAAGACCGCTAGCTTTTTTTGGGTTACACTGTCTGCTCTCAGCCATAAGTAATAAACATTCACAACACCCCATGAGGCAAGAAGTCATAGCTGGGCCTACTTTGAGGCACATAAGCTGCAGAAAAGCTATTAAGGCTTCATAGCGAGCTAATGCTGGAACCAGCACTCGGAGTGCAGGCAGTCCTGGCTCTTAATGCACATATGAACCTGTTAGTGCTAAGGTTCAACTTTGTCCTGTCAGACGTCTTGAGTGTTTACTAAATCCAGATGGCCTGAGGAAATAAATGAGATTAAAAAGAGTCTGTTTCATTCTTACACTTCCCAAAGCCCTCTGCAAAGTATTGAGTTGCTATAGATAACCCATGTACGTGCAGGCAACGGTGCAACCACTATGAACATGCTCAGGACTTCATTTAACTTGTCCTCAGCAACGCTTAAAAGCCTTTAACACTTCCACGCCCGTAAAGAAAAGGAACGTGCCATTCTGCCTTCTCTGTTCATTTTGACAGATGCTGCCTAACCACTGGTTTTCACCTGTACAGCACCTGGGAAATATTTTCACTGACATCTCCAAGAGTCCTTGGTGGCCTTTCCCAAAATAGGGAGGGACACCTAAGCTCCTTAGGGGGCATGGGAAGGACGCATAGGGGACATGGGCTCTGAAGGGATGGAGAGGTGCCAAGTGGAAGCACTCGAGCTCAGAGACTCCCCACGCACGCTCTGGATACACCAGTGTACAGATGGTCTGGAAATTGCCAGCCCTGCCCAAACACAAAGAAACTTTTTGCTTAGTTTAGCATAGAAGAAAAAGGCAGAGGGCAAAATCTGCCACATATGAATGGCTGTTAAGACAGAGGAATGAGTAACAACCCCAGGGAGGTAAAGAACTTTTGAGTTTCAGCCATCAGCCCCCAGCAGCTGCAGGAAGCTGTGGGATGCCCTTGATGGAGATGTTAGGGAAGAGCTCAGAAAGAGCTCCATCAAGAAAGACCCACTTCAGTGTGGGAAAAGGACTAAATGCCCTCCTCAGGCTGTCCCACGGGCTAAGCACATGGATAAAATTAGCCCTGCTGCCCAGTATCTGGGGTGTGGAAGGAGCAATGGGGTAATTTGTGGCCACACAAAGTGTAAAACAGCACCTGGCCATGCTCCACACTGGCTTCTTGGGGCATGGCATTCAGATGTGCATCCGTCGGCAGGGAGCAGTTCCACGCAGGACTGACCACTGCTGCGCACAGCAGCGTGTGTGGGCACAGTCATACGGGCATGCACAAACAGCACGTAGGCACCCAGGCTGCTGGAATAGTGAGGAAGATGGTGCAGTCAACTCATTCATCTCCTGCATGGTGTTTGTGGGCACGGGCTGGACAAAGAACTCATCTTTGTAGCAAAGACGGGCCAGGCCTTGATTTTGCACTTTCAATAGCTACGCTTTACTTGTAAGCCCTTCTCCGATCTCCCTCCCCATGACTCCCTCCTTCATTTCAATCTGATGAAACATTTCTATTTTTGTAAGAAAAAGGCACCAGGTTGAGAGCTTCCTCTAGACTGAGAGGAGGGAAACGTGCTCGGGGTAAGGGGTTGCGGCTCGGGGAAGCCCAGATCAGTGCTGCTAGAGACGTGGACGGGTCTCCTGCTTGCTCCCCACTTCAGCTCAGCGCTTGCAAGTCAGAGATAACAGACTTTTTTTCTTCCAGCCATTTGTCTGGGAAGATTTGGGGTTACTGTACATCCAGCAAGAGGTGGCCCAGGCCTCAGCGGAGATGCCAGCGCTTTACCATTGTACAAACAATAGCACCTCTGAGAAGCAAGCCTTTGCTTTGTATATTTACTTCGTTTCTTGTTCGAGCTTTGTTAGGGAACCAAGGCACTTAGGCTGGTTACTAAAATAAAGAAGTGCTATAAAAAGAGATCAGCTCTTGCAAGGAAATCCAAGCTGCAGAAACATGAACAAAGATCCATTGAAAGGCAGGGTTAAATAAATACAAATTAATTTTGCATAGTTCCAAAGTCCTTCGGTCAATACACGCCTGTTCTCATTATTATTCAATAACATTTAGCTAATATATTTGGATTTGCAAGGCCAACATTTTCAAACATTTTTCTAAATTAGCACAAATCTTCTGCATCGTCTTTTCTTCATCTACTGTCAGCAGAGCAAATAATCAGAGAACAAATAGATATGTACTCTGCTTATAAATTCTTCTTGCCAAAGACTCGACCTCTAGAGACTTGACTTCACATTTGCTTTCGTGTAGAATTTAACAAAATTAGTCAAGTGCAATTTGTTGCGTGTTTGTTTCTTTTCAAATGACGGCAAAGCTCAGAAATGTCGAGCTCCGGTGATTAAAGGACGAAGGGAGGTTTTATTAATAATGCTTAAGTGGAAGGACATTAGAATGCCAGAAATACTTATTAACATCTTCCTCCTGTAGGTAAAAGCTTATAAAATTTCATCTTCTGTCAAGACTGAGGTCATATTCCACTTACTGCCCCAAAGTCAAAAAACAAGGGGACAAATCCTAGCCTCAGACAACCCTGCATCTTCCTGGCTGGGCTGTGGGTAGTACAAGCCAAATATTACAAGTCATAACAGAATAATGTGCAAAGCACCTGCATGATGTGGCCCTACCCCTGAGGCACAGACAACCCGAGGTGATTATGTATCACCAAAAGCGCATCCTTTTCCCTCTTCCTCGTTAAAGCCAGAGGAACGGACGCTGGCCGAACCATTTGCTGCATTCGATGCAAGAAGGAGGCATCGGCATTTCAACAGGATACCTGTCAAGGTTGACAGCAACTGGAGAGCTACTTGTAATAATGCTGCGTACTATAGTTGCCGCAGCCCTACTGTGTGTCTCTGGTCGCTGAAAGCACGCTCACTTGCCCTTCGCAGGTCTTTAAAGCATGTGGCAATGGGGGCTCAAACACTGCAGAAAAGGAGAAGGGGATGACGTGGCCAGCTTCTTGAAAACGATTGCACCTTCATTTTTATGAATCAGCCTTTCTGGTCTCGAATGATAATAAATGGAGGGTTTGGAGATCAAAGGTAATTTGATTTCTGAAAGAAAACTAACTGTGATAAACACGCTACCTGGGTTCATTTCAAGTCAGCAACATCAGGGGAATTGCTCAGTTACTGCACTGACGCTTCCTCTGTAAAAATAAAATAAGTCAGAAACTGGCAGTCCGGCTCTGTTCACTTAGGAGAGGCTGTCCAAACCATCTCTCACTGGCCAAAGTCAGCAGAGCAATGGGGACAAAATCTGGGAAGAGCACCAGCTGTCAGCACCCAGCAAGAAATGGTAGACACTCACCAAGTGATAAAGTATTATTTGGTTTAATGGAATAGAAAAGATTATGTATAGAGAATTCATATTTGTTGTAGATCTGGCCTTCTGCACTCTGTGTTCATGATCCTAGCAAGAACTGTGGATAACTAAGTATTACTCCCCAAAACAATGAGAGTGACGTTTGCAGCCGTGCCAGCTCTAATATGCCACACAGAATTCATCCAGTATTTCGGTATTTTCCAAGAGAGATGGTTACCCTGGAAGCAGAGGTAGTATCTCTTTTTGGCAGCATCTGACCTGGTACTAAAAAGAACTTCAGCATGGCATGACAGCACCCTACATGACAGAACCCTCTGAATTTGACTTGAACCAGAGCCACTACAGTGGACAACACCACCATTCACTGTCAGATTATAGCCCAGTGGGATGACATACTATTTTTCTCCAAGAACCTGGAAAGCGGTTCATTCAAACCAGCATTAATGCTTGTATTGGGTGAAACCAGTATCTGAAAACAGTGTCCAAGCCACTAGCTGCACTCAATTGCTCTCTGCATAATTGGAGCAAGAACAGCTAAAAAAGTCTCCTCTGGAAGCACATCCTAGTACCAATCAATTAGGACCAGCTGCCTGACTATCCATCTTTCTGTTTTCATCTCCACTTCTTCCATCTTCCCACCTACTCCCCTCCTCTCATCCCCTTATGTCCTGCCTTTCTTCCTACCCCTTGCTTTTGTGTTACTCTTCCATCACCACCTTTCAACATTCATCTTACTCCCTTCTAATTCCACTCAGGGAATAAAAAAAGCTCATGAACAACATGCCTATAGTCTGCTTCAAATATGGCTTGTCTCAAGTAGTCCATTCACCCCTGGGCCATCAAGAAACACTTTCGTAAACGCAGCAAGTTCATTGTCTGAAAGGTATCCGAGGCAAAAATACAGATACTGTCCACTTAGTGCAGGTCCGCATCCATGGGTGGTAAACTCAGTGGGGAAACTCAGTGGGGAAACCAAGGCAGGACCAGCACTGCAATCTGCTGTGCTTTTGGCACTTTCTTCCTTCCTCTGTCTGGCTAAAGGGAAGTCCTTGGACTGCATGGCTTTCCAACAACGGTTTGTACAGGTGACCATCCCTTTGCTGGACATCGACCCTCCTTTCTTTACAGAGCACTCAATTTTGGAAAATTTTATAAAGAAACAACCCTTCCCCTTCTCAAAACATGTGGGGAAAAGAGATTTCTTTTTCTCTTCACTAGACGGTGTTGAGCTGCTGAAGGGGCAAAGAGTCGGGGTCAACATTACCCAGTTGGTAACAAGCAAGTTGGCAAAAAAATACATCCTTTTACTCTCTATGGAGACAAGCATCTTGTTTGAACAGACTTGTGCATTTAAGAGACAAATTATGGGAGCACCTGCTCTTGTGCTATTTGGAGAAGTGTAAACCTGGATAATTATGTATTGTAGCCAATTCACTAAAGCCACCAAATAGGTCAAAGACTGTCTTTTGAAAGACAGAGCAAAAGACTCACTTGCACAATGAAATGACTCTTCCTGACAGTAATCCAGGCATCAAGACATGTTGCTACATTTCACGCTCACAGCCCAGCCCTCTCAAAAGACACGAGTGCTTGGTGCGATGCAGCTGGGGTCCCAGGTACAGCAACTGGTGTCCCTCCCATGACCAGCAGTGTCCCCGCATGCTGGGCCACCTGGAAATGCTGCTAGGAGGAGGACAAGAAGTATGGAAGCTCAATGATGGCTTCACTGATCCTCTTTGATACTGGGAAAATTTATTAAAAACAAGGAAAAAAGCAACAGGAACTTTATCATCCAATGAGCAAATCCCTCAGTGCAGGCAGAGCTTTTTCAAACACATCTGGGCTTTCCCATGACAAAATTTATGGGCCCTCCTTAGCCCCTCCTGATGAAGCTCTGGAATTCAGCAGCTGCCACGGCCTGAAATAAGGTTGCAGGTCAGCTGAGACCTGTCTTTTGCTGGGTTAAGACCTAAACAGCTGGGTCTTCAAGGATATCCATCACCCTCCTTCTGTGCACTTTGGGAGCAAATGGCAGCCTGGCATTCCCAGGTCCTCTGGTGCTCCTGAAGGCAGCAGCAAACCATCATGCGCTTCAATGGATGGAAATACCCAGTAACTCTTGGCAAAAAAAAAAAGAAGCACCAGAACATGGATAAAATACTTGAAAACATTTCAATAACTTTCTACAGCTGGAAGCCTAATTCACATTAGTGGTTTCAAGAACTTCACCCCATGTTTCTGGTAAATTCAGAGGTATTGGATCTAGTCACAATCAAAACAAAACTTTGAAACTGGGCCTATTTCCACTGGCCTCAGCAGGCCTTGGATCGGATTGACATTTATGTTTGAAATAACATATTTAAGAGCTTGTACCAAGCGAGTCTGTTCTGAATATTACCCCAGTTATGTGTTTATATGGAATTATTGGGCTCCTGTTACTTCACTGAGCATCCATTTATTACCAAAATAGCCATTTTTTATGTTTCAAGTTGTCCAGCTCCTCATGGTAGACAGAAGTACCTCTTAAACTAAGGGACAGCTGCAGATGACTCAGAAAATACTGAAATACTTTAAATGTTTTTCCTTCAAGAATGAAAATCACTTGCCCTCATTCTTTTAAAAACAATCTTTTTAGTTTGGGGTGGTTTTTTGTTGGGTTTTGTTTGGTTTTTATTTATGGCATGATTGGCCTTCTTCATTCCTATGAAAAAAAAATCTGAGAAACAAAATCAAGACAAAATAATCTGCTGTAAGCTTCACCACATGTGAAAATCCCCAGAGGCTCAGTCAACTGCTCACAAGGAGTTAAACCTGCTTGGGAGAAATTGCTAAGCACCTTCCAAAATAAATAATTAATAATTTTTAAAAAAAAACCAAACCAAAACAACAACAACAAAAAAAACCCAAATAAAAAGTTTGTCTGTCTTAATCTTCTGTGTTATCACCATGTTTGCCCAGAAAGCTTCTGTAATTTTAATAACGTGAAAAATAATTTCTTTGTCCTTATGGACAAAAAGCCTTTTTCAGCTCATTGTACACTGGAAAAATCTCAACTATAAGGTGCTTTGTAATTTAGTTTTGATATACACCTTGGCTCACAGGTGTAATTAAAAACCCATTACAATCATCCAACGAGCAAATCAGAGCAGTCCCGAGAGGAGCTGAGCTGTGAGAGCCTCTATTTATAAAATCATATTTAATGTAGTCTTATCTCTACACTGAAAAAAACATCTGTTTAACATACTGTAAACAAAAATATTAAGGTTTCCTGGCCTTTTTGTCAGAATGACTTATGACATGATCTGCAACATATGCAATTAAGGTGTAGCAGAAGAACTGCCTAATTTCTATGGAAATAACTACAAAAACATTGTATATTTGCTCCTGGTTGATACTTTCAGCTCAGGAGTGAGAAAACAAGGACTGATATGGGGGGGAGATGGGGGGACTTAAGGGAGGCTTGGTCAACAATTTGCAGCCTCTTATTTTTTCTTATGTCTCAGCCTACAGAAAATAGAGGTGGCAACAATTTTTTTTTTTTTCTATGATTTTGTCTTGAGACTGCAGGGAAAAAACATGTTGCCTCAAGTGTTAATGAGCTCAAATTAAAAAAAAAACAAAACCCAAAACCCATAAACCATCCACCACCAGCACCATAACAGAGTAATAAGCATATTTGCATAATCCACTCTCTCCCATGCATTTATAGATAACCACGTCTTATATCCAGAAGATGAGATGCAGTTTGTGTTACCATGAGGATAAAAAATGGGAATATAAGCACTTGGATTTAAGAAGTTAAACTAAAATAACACAATGAGACCAACAGAAATTGGCCATCAGCTGTTGTCAGTGTCATTCTAGGAAAGACAAGCATGAAGTTAAATTCTTTTCCACTGCCTCTGTGAAATCATGTCCCCCACCAATATAGTGAATTTAAAATTGGTGGAGAGACACTAAGCTGAGTGCCGGGATCAGGATGGACATTGGTGAATGGTGCTGCACTGGGATGCCACTCTTCTTGGGAGCAGGACAGATCCAAGCAGTGCCACAGCACAGCGAAAAAACCAAGGTCTTCGGTTTGTCAGTGGGAAGTGCAACAGGACAGGCAACAGTACTGCAGAGTCACGTTTCCTGGGGAGCTTCATGGACCAGAGCAGGATATCACACTGGAATTCATATGTCCATTGAAAAGCAGAATAAAGGCCAGTGCTGGATCCGGCAGTCTTCTGAGCAAGTAGACCCTGGAGCTGCTGTCGCTGCAGGAGCCCAGCACTGCCTGTGCTAGTACGCCCTGCGCTGTGGCACCCAGCGCTGCTGACACAGGCAGAGATGGACGGAGCGGTGCCAGGAGTCCAACCTGAAGCACCCACTGCTTTACACTAGCCTGGACCAGCTGCCATCCAAACCTGGCGTGGGGGCCTTTCTTCCAGCCCATATGCAGTGATTATGCTCTTCGTGCTTCGTATTCGTCCCTTCGTTAGGTCAGAGTGTCCCATCGCAACTACACCCCTGGAATGAATTAGCTTCTCTCTGGGGATAAAGCTCTGTTTCTCTATTGGGGCCAGGCTTTTATAAGGGTGGACATTAAATGCAGTAATAATTATAGAATCATAGAATCACTTGCATTGGAAGAGACCTTCAAGATCATCCAGTCCAACCATAAACCTATGCCAAAACCACCCCTAAACCATGTCCCTCAGCATCACGTCCACCCGTCTTTTAAATTCCTCCAGGGATGGCAATTCCACCACCTCCCTGGGCAGCCTGTTCCAATGCCTGATAACCCTTTCGGTAAAGAAGTTTTTCCTAATATCCAACCTAAACCTCCCCTGGCACAACTTGAGGCCATTTCCTCTTGTCCTGTCACTTGTTACTTGGGAGAAGAGATTGACCCCACCTCGCTATAACCTCCTGTCAGGTAGTTGTAGAGAGTAATAAGGTCTCCCCTCAACCTCCTCTTCTCCGGGCTAAACAATCCCAACTCTCTCAGCCGCTCCTCATAAGACTTGTTTTTTAGACCTCTCACCAGCTTCGTTGCCCTTCTCTGGACATGCTCCAGCACCTCAATGTCTCTCTGATACTGCGGTGCCCAAAACTGAACACAGTACTCAAGATTATGTTTTTTTAGTAAAGAGACAGTTGCCTATGATTACATTTTGATAAAGCACAAGATGCAGATGAGCAGCATCCCAAGAACCTGAGGAAAATAGATCAGAAAAGCCTTCACAGCAAGGACACAGATGAAGACAGCAAAAGGAACTGACACATCCTATACTGCCTGGTTTTTTTACTTCCATTTTCCACTTGGAGACAATATCAAATTGTTTGTATGGTTTCTGTTTGCTGGAGACACGCTTTCTTGGTATGTTAAAATGCCAGTGTACAAATGGGAAGCTTCTCATATGCAAAATCCAGAAGCAAACAGTTAGGTGGTACTTCAGGTTCCTTCAGAAGTGCCAGCATGCAGTAAATGTGTAAGATACACAATTGCTTGCCTGGGCAAAAAAGTGTCCTTGAACTCCAACTTTCACGATCATGAAATGCTGTATTAAATGACTAGAACAGGAAACCAAAACCAACACAGGGTAAGGCAGCAGCAGGTATCAGTTCATTGGGAAAGCGTCCAACTGTAACATTCCCAAAACCCAACAGCAGTAGGTATGCTGTGCTATCAAAGCTCTTAATAAACAATCCCTTGCTAAGTGCACTCAAAGCCATGGCTGAAACTGGGGCTACTGAAGTCCATGAAAAATTTCTGACACACACAATGGCAACAGGATCCTGCGCCGCACGTCATAGCTGTGTTAACGGTCCTCTGCGCAGGAACATGTAGCTAACTTTCAATATCTGCTCCCGTTGTGAACTGGTGCAGAGGGTATCTTAATTCAGAAAGAAGGGATTGGTAATTATCGGCTCTGGAGGTCTCGTGGCTGATCCACCTACAGCCGCAGAATTACACGCTGCACATCCATTTCCAAATGGGTACGTTGGCAAACAGACAGTATGTGGCTTGCTTGAGATTACATGATTACAGTTAACAGCAAAATATAGCTGGTTAAGAGAAATTACAGGACAATCCAGTTTACAAGTGCCATTTTTCCTTTGAAAACACTTCTAACCGGCTCTAGCTACATAACTGAGCCATTTCCCTGCTCTTCTCAATAGCACAGTTGAGTGAAAAGGGAAGGATTTCCTCTGATGTTCACTTGAGCCAAAAAAACAAAACAACCTCAGAGCTGAATTTACCACCCTTTTGCAACCACCGAGTATCAGAAGGGACCGTCTGAGATCACAACCGACACACAAAGAAATTAATTTGGTGTTGACACTTCGCAGTGCTTTGAGATTGTAAATCAGAGACTGCTTGGCAGGTAACAAACACCACCTCCCTTAAACACAGGAACACAGCAGCCGAGGAGACCTTTCTGAGTCATCAAGCACAATCCCCCACTATCACAGATTGCAGCATCTAATATCCTTGCTTCCTTAATAGCCCTCATTATCACAGCAGCTAAGCATCTGGCAAAGTACACAACACCGGCACTGCCCTCCCACAATGATCTGAGCCTGTGTGCGTGCAAAGAGGAAAGAGAGATCCGTTCGTACATTTTGATATACCTGTGAACTTCTGAAAACAGACAATAGTCACTTATAGCCCAATGGAAACCTGGGCAGGAAAGATCTTTGAAATATTTCTCAGATGGCTGAGAAAGACAGAAATAAAGCAAATTATTCTACCCCGCTCTTATACCTGGAAGGTTCAGAGTATATTTATGCAACACATTCCTTCCATGCAAAAATTTAGTCCCAGGCATTAAAAAGAACAAATAAATCTTTCTAGCCTTAAAAAGTCTGTGTACTCAGCTTAGAATGGGCACATGGCAGTGTCAAGTGGAACGTGTATTCCCTATGATAATAAATCTTACAACAGAAATCAAAGCCAAGTTGAACTGCACGTTAGGCATTAAGTGTCCCAAACTGCTCATCTCACTAAACCTTCATAATACAATAACATTACAGTCTATAATTACATAGTGTAATGATGCCACAGGAGTAAAGCTCAGGAAGGGCTTAATTTTCCAGGCTTTGCAACAAGTGTGAATTTGTGTGAGGCTTAAAAGGCATTCACAGTCTGGATCCAAGCCTAGGTGCAAATAGGACTATCATATGTGACATAAACCAGACAAATGGTATGAGCTCGTGCTCAAAGTTGCTAATCAAGCACGGGAAGGGAAGTTCCTGAAAGCCACCCAGATTTATTGGCACGGAGTTGCAGCAATGGCTGCCTGCTGCATCCACAGTGCTGCTTCTGACAGGTCTGACCAGAGGGACCTGGAAAGGCTGGTAAGACTTTTTCCCACTGTTGCTTCTGACAAACTGTGAAACAACAGCAGGGGGAAAAAAACTGGGAAATAAAGATATCAGAAATATACATTTTTCTTTTAAAAGGATCCTTTTTTCCTAAAGTCCCCAAGTGTGAACATTTGTGTTTTTTAAGATGCAGGGCGCTCTTCCAAATTAAGAGAACCTCAAGACTTTTTTGGCCAGCACTGATCTGGTACTGACACAAAAATTCAGCAAATTACCTGTAATTACCCTGACAGCCCGTGGTGGCACTGAGATGTCTACAGCAGCCAAGGAGCCACCCCAGGTATTGTCCTCAGAGCAGGCTGCTTCTGCTTCAGTCATCCAGCCATCTCACAGGCAACACATCCTGCAAGTGAATTTGTCTCCCTCTTTTTCGTGCAAAGTGAACAATCACCCAAAGTTTTCAATGCTGTCACTCGATATTCTCCAAAAAATCACCTGTGTGAAATGTGGGGTTTTTTAAGATAGTGTTTTATACCTACAGAAGGTCTAAATGCTAAGATAAATCCATTACCTGTCATTAAAGTAGCAATCTCAGGGGCCGGATGCCATCTTGGCAATGCAGACTTCTTGCTGAAGCAAAATGTAAGGCTTAAGTCTGCTGAGTAGAACTACAAGGACACGCTTTATTATTACGGAATAGTTTAGGTTGGACAGGACCTCTGAAAGGCTCTGGTTCAACCTCCTCCTCACAGCAGGGCCAGCTTCAACAGGTCAGGTTGCTCATGGTCTTGCCCAGTGACACTCTCCAAGGATGGGAATTTCCTAGCCCTATCCCCATGCTTGGACATGCTTGCTGTGAAAATGGCTTTTCTTCCATCTAGGTGAAAACTTCCTTTCCTCTAGGTATTGCTTCTTGTCCTTTTTTACAAGGCCTCTAATCCAATCTAGTAATGTTGTCTCCCTTTACCATCAATGAAGATGGAGATAGTAATCTCCGTTCCCATGGAGAAAGGTAGCCCATGCTCAACTGCCTTAGCACGGACAAACCATCTCCTGGAGGTGCCTCTTTTTGTCAGTGCCTGCAGAGGAACCCTATAGTATCTGGGTGAGATGCTCAACTTTCAGATCACTAAAGTTAGGTTGAATCAATCCTTTTTCTCAGCTTTTCCTTCACCTTTTGGAACTTCTAACCCATGGGATACTCCACTGTTGTGAAATCAATGTAAGATGTTGAAATAGCATCAAAAAGCTCATGGAACAAATTGTTTGGGAACAAACGCAGTCAGAAGTAGTAAAATGTTTAATTTCATTATCTGACTAAAACAACATTTTGGGGATTATGGCAACATTTAATTTTTCTTCTTTCACTGACCTGAAATATTTTATTTTGAATCAAGTCATGCCAAAACCAAAACAAAATTAGATCAGTGTTGCACTAAGCTGGAAGAAAATGTCTTGTTTAAACTCTCCAGAGAGAAGACCAGCATCTAGAAGGAAAGCAAGGTTTTTCCCAACCATTTTGATTTGGTAATAGCATCAGCTTCTGATTAAAACGATCTTCAGAATTCCCTATCAAGCTCTATGGCTGCGTGAGTTGCTAAAGTTTTAGACACTTCTGCAGACTTTTACTTTCATTATACCAATGGATTGGAATTTAACCCTGAAGTCCCACTTGAAATTAAGAACATGTAAGTATTTCAGTAACCCACTTTAGCCTCAGAAGTTGGTTTTTGTGTTGGTTGTTTTTTGTTAAACCAGACTAACAAAAAATTCTTGTTACAAATACAGATTTCATTTTACAGAGCTAAAAGATAATTCTAGGAATAGATTTAACTAGTCCTTACATATCTATGACTTAAGAATGCAGGGATTACACATAAAACAACAGGTCTTATTTGCCATTTGGATTCTTTCTGCTTATTCTGTGCCTTATTTATGTAAAAAACTTGTCCGTGAAGAATGGATGCAGAATCGGCAGCAGATCTAAAGGATGGCTGAGATCTATGTTGCAGATCAGGACGGGTAATTTCAGCTTGCACTGCGAAGGATGATGGAAAGACACCACAGCAAAGAACAGAGCATCAGACCTAAAGGTTCTGGGTTTGAACCCAGGCTGTAGAATTGGAGGAACCATCCTTGCCTTTCCCTCCATCAAAAACAGGGCAGTATTACCCATCTGCTTCCCTCAATCTGTGCAAGAGTGGAATCAACAAGAAGGAACAAATTAAATTTTCTCTGTTTGGGCAATCTGCAAGGCAAAAGTTGCTAACAAATTCTGTTTTGAAAAAAATTCAGACAGCTGTAGTTTCATTAATTGTACAGGGTACAGTGGAAGCTGTATCTCCTATGTGTTGACAGAGCTACATTACGCAGCACCTTTGTAAGGGTCTGAATGCTTTACATGCTGATCACTCAAATGCTTAAGTCCTTACTTATGACTTAGTTTTGGATGCAGACAAAGAGCACACCAAGGTTATGTATGTCTATATAAAAAATACATATGGGGACGTTTTTAATAATGATTAGGTTCACCACTCCTCAGTTCCTCTACAATAGTTGCTATTTTTCCTTATGCTGCATTAAGGGTACAAGCTGGTGGATCTCTTAGCTGGATTGGGGTCATAGCACTCACCTTGGTTCCTTGCTCTGCCCAGTAATGACTAAAGGCACAGGCAGACAAAATCCTGACCTTAAAAAGTCCATTATAAAAAACATCCATTCACTTCAAAAGGGCCAGGATTTCACCTCTTTCTTTCCTGTGGTGCTCAGGTATTGCCACAAGCGCTCTCAGACATATCCAGGGACCTAGGTCTCTTGAGTACTCCTAACTATTTTATTTACAGACATGTAAGACCCATAAGGGTCACATAAATAGCAACAGGGGAGTGAAAAGGTCACGGCTCTCCTACAAAAACTCTATCCATTACCAGGCACATGGTGATAGGTCAATCATGGGGTCCCCTGAGCCATGTGGGAGCTGCACCTAGGTGTCTGCACAGCTTCCTCACAAACTCCAGCTGGGCTGGAAAACCTACCCATTATAGCATCTCTATAAATGCTTTTGTATAACAGGATAACTATGAGAACTAAGTCTCCCTACAGACTTCTCTGATACACTCTTCTCTTACCCAGTCTTTAGATGCTTTTGACAAACACTAGTGAAAACAGACTCTTGAGGTGTGGGGTTAATTGTTCTCCCTTTTCTGTTTACATAAGTATTCTGCAGATGGAGAATTGCTATTTCCAGAAATACACAAATCAATTAAAAGTTTCATATCCCCACCTCATGGATAATTTCAGAGCCTGAATCATCTGGTTTGCAGCAATTAAAACAAAGGACTCTTGTTCGAACGCATTGTTTTCACACTAGAAAGCCCAGTCTGCCTTCAGCTGTCTTTACCAACTAGGAATTCAAGAAGAAAGAAGCTATTAAAGTTTCCTCTACTCAGTTTAAATGTGGCACAACACACATTCCCGGCCAACTTTTCAGACTAAACATCTTAGTAAATTCTTCCTGACAATAGTTAGTGACAAGCATGTCAAAAACAACAAACTCAGTCACATATAAGGCTTATCAATAATTCAGTCTTTTCCCCCCACAAGAGACTGTGTGTTTTGCAATAATGAAATATATGATTTTAAAAATAAATAATAGGCTGTTGTCAGGCCGATTGTAGCTAGAAGTTATGAATTTGATTGATTGATTGAACATTTGACTTCATTCTCTCTAGCAAGATCAAAGCGAAACTCTTCCATTTGCCCAAGGCCACTTGCAATTTATTTAGAGATTGTGTTCATATCCCAGCAGGTAGCAATATTGGACTGAGGTACACAGAAAATCAGCTCTTTGAGGTTTTTTCTGAGTCCAAGGGATGCAACAAATGAGATTTTTTTAGTTCATTAAATCATTAACCACTTAATCACTAAAAACCACAACATTAGTTGTGTTTTCCCTTAGCTAGGTGTAACAAGGAAGCAGTCATAGTGTCGAAAACCTCTGTTTTAACATCGATGCCTTTGTCAAATATGACAAGCTTGTATTTTTTATTTGTATGGCTATTTGCCCCCTCCCCCCTTTTTGGTTTAATTAGCATGGCAGGAGGCAATGACACCCAAAAGCGACAGGCATATGAATTGTGATGAGAAATCCTTCTATGAGCAATATGGAAAAGAGACATGCGTGTGCACAAAAGCCCACAGAAGATGTTTGTACAGCAAATATTGCAAATACCTTAGTGTAAAAGAGCCCCAAACAAATCAGCTCAGACTAATGTGAAACCTTCAGTCACCAGGAGACATAGCCAGTATCAGCTGCTTTTTTCCCCTCTCCAGATAGCATTCACATGCTGACTACAGGCAGTTGCAAGGCTTCCTCGCCAAAAAAAGAATCATTCTTTAGCCATCCTGTATTCGTCCTACATAAGATTTGGGGATTAGCAGCATTAAAAGAAACAAAACTCAAACCCAACCAAGAAGGGTCAGCGCAGGCAGCCGAGCGGCAGCTTGTTGGCAGCCATGCACACGCATGCAAATCAGCAGCGGCTGCGCGCGTGGGACCTCAGCGGGGGCTGCCAGCAACAAAGAGCCAGCAGCCCCAGAAAGCCTGTACAGACACAAAGATAAGGATGAACGAGTCGGGGAAGGAGGACTTCCAGGAGTCAGGTGGACCCACCTCAGAACGAGGGAGAGGGTTCATAGGAACCATATGGGTTCCTATGGGTGATCATGAGCCAAGAGGAGGAACGCAACACTGCAAGTGTTCAGAATGCCTGGTTCAAGTCTGCAGCAAATCACGTCACTTGTGGCCTTAATGCCTTTTGCCAATGGACAAGACCTCTGTCTCCCACTCAAGTGGCAGAAAGACACGTCCTGATCTGATGACACCTTCGATGAGGTCTAGACTCAAAACACTGGTAAAGCGCAACTTCAACAGGCTTTGTTTACTCTAATGAGAGCATGGATTTGGAGCAGGGACCTATCCATCCAGGCCTCAGTGAGCAGTGGTGCTAGGGTCTTCTCCAGAGGGCTTGGCACTATCCAGCTAAAGGGCAGAGGGTCCCCAAGGCAGGTGGCATCTTGTACTGTCTCTGCGACAGTGGTCCCTGGATCCCTGAACCATGGCTAACAAAACCAGAAACCAGTAATTAGGGATGCAAGTACTTTTATTTATTTATTTTAAATAAAAAATCTACTTGTAAAAGTGATCTCTCAGTGAGAACTGGGAAAACAACCAAGCAGTCCCAATCCTCCTGTTCCCAGTTCTCCTGCTCATTAGGGAGAGCAAAGTTACTCCAGTGTGGAGAACTACAATTAGACCAAATAACACTGGTTGTAGATGGGCTACTCCAGCCTGGGGGCAAATGTGGCATCAAGGTTTATCAGGGAAATGTGTCAGTTATTATGCAGTCCTGCTCTCTGGAAAGAGGGAGAAGAAAAAGCTGAACAAACACAGCAGTGTCTGAGTGGTTTCTCACATACAGTAGCTTTAATGTAAGTTTGGATCTACGTGGAAAGAATAAAGAATGAATATTTTCTCAAAAAACAAACTTCATTGAAGTTTTCCATAGCAGACCAGTATCGTAAGTGGACAAAGGTCCAGCTAAGTAACACTTCCAGACAGACATACAAGATGTTACCAAAGAATATACAGGCTCTACATAAGGTACAGCTCCTTACAGTGATCACCAGTCACTAGAGGGCATTTATGTCCATGAAGCTGTCAGACCTAATATTTTCACTGAAGGTATGATTAGTTAATGAGGCTTGACAGTTCCTAGAGTTGAGCTAAACAGCTGAACATAATCATGTGGAAGCAAACATGTAAGCACAATTAGCAGAGTTCTTGACAGACTTTCAGAAATGTTGACAGTGAGTTACAAGAACAAGCCTGGTTAGTTTTCTTTGTGGGACAGCCTGAAGGTGTGAAACACAAAAAGACTTCAGGGTCCCAAGGCAGAATTAGTGAAGATACAACCCCCCTAGGATGATGGTGTAAGAGCAGAGATTCAATCTGTCTACAAAAGTGACCTGAAGGGACACCCAGACCCCAATTCAGAAACAGAAGCCTAATGTGAAGAATGGGAATAGTCTTTTGGACCTCAACGGATATGAAATGGTCGATCTGGGCACCTTCTCAGGTAGGACGTTCATCAGAAGCTTACATGCATGTTCCGTGGTGTCATGACTTGGATATAAATGCTTCTTGTATGAATCAGATTTTATTTAATTACAGACTAGAAGGACAAAGCTGCAGACAAACCCAATAAAAGCTTAAGAACTTACGAAAAACTGCCTTGAATAATATGAAAGAGACATGGCAGAAGCTACGCTGTTACTTTTTAAAAATTGTATTTCCAATCCATATAATCAGCAAGACTAACTTTTTTTTCATAACCACTAATGCCCAGGTGATAAAGAGAAGGAAAGGAATCAAACTAGACCACTGACATGCTCTGGGACATATGAAGAAACTAAATATGTTCAGAATAATTGATGGAAAGCTAGATTGCAAAAAGGTGTGAAACACAGCCTGATCTCCTATGCCGACACAGATGGTGAAATGAGTCGTGTTAGTCAGAGCCTAAAGTCACAGAACTGCAGGGACTAATTCAGAAAGTGAGCCTTAAGGTAGCGGGCAGAGCAGAAGAGAGGAGAACTATTAACTTAGCCTCACAGAAAGTGATGATGTGACTGAGCACATCGCTATGGAAGACGCTAGCATTTTTTGCCACTGATGCTGGAAACACCGTTGTTCAGGTTAATAAAAACATTAAACAAAATGTTCTGAATATACCAACAGTCTTGAATCAATGTTTTCAATTAGATCTCACTTTTGCCAAACTTGCTTGTCCACTATTTGTTCAACTATGAATAAATACTGTGAGTAGCGAGAAAGAAATTCACCACTGAATCATGGAGCAAATCTGAGCAAAAAACCCTGTGGCCTTCAAAGTAACCTCCTGACTCATGAACAAAATAATTAAGGTCTCGCTAATGATAAGGGATTAGCATCATTGTAGTCCTGCTAGTCTAAGAGCACAAGCAAGAGAGCAGCAGTAAGGAAGTTACCTTATATTAAGGCAAATGGTATTGCTTGTCCTTGTAGACTTTGCTTATACGCTTAAAGAGTGATGGCTACAGCATGGAAGGTAAAGGTCACCATTTGAAAGGGTGACTACCAAGTGTTAGATAGATTAACAGCAACATCTGCTTTCTAGTTGGTTTACTAAAAAGCTACTTCCATAAACTGTGCCTCATTAATAACACAATGTCATCTTCCCCAGCTGGGTAGCTTTGCCCCCTTTCATTCCAGCTTTCTGCGCACATATCCCATGACCAAGGCAAAGGAAGGAAAGTCTGGGGTTCTGGATTCCCTGCCTGGCTCTGAAGCTAAAAAATGGCGGGGGCAGGGGGGAAATAAAAATCCAGTGCAGGGAAGAGAAGGTTTTACTGTCATCTAAGACCAGCTGAAAGTACACCAGGGCTGTTCAGCATTCAGTGTCCAAGAAGGTGCATGCAAGTGTAAAACAGAACTGAAATCAATGAGACAATTTCAATCCAGAAAATAAATTATAGGCTTAAGGCTTGATGAAAGTTGCTGGGTAAAAAGATAATTTGAAGTTTTGTAACTGAGAAAAAAGAAAGAAAAGTCATACTGCACATCAGTGAGGTGGAAGAAGGTTCTGGTTATCTGCATTGGCAGAGAAATGGTAATTAATGAAAATCACTCACATTCTCTGTCTACTGCCAGCAGTGGTTGACAAGCTAAAATTGGCACATAGCGATAGGCCAAAAAATGCTGCATATATTGGCAGCTCTTACTTTTCCTCACGGTATTCCCCAGCTGCTGAATTTATTTTTAGTTTTAGAGATTTTGTATTTCTCCACCAGTCTCTTGTTGTTGCTTTGGTACTGCAGCATAATGGGGTCCTAGCTTAAGTTCCCAGGCATTTAAAAAATGAATAAATAGAATTAGTTGTAGCTGTAGTGGGAGGGCTAATTCAGAGTAGCTATTCGTGTTTACTCTGTGACAACAGCTGGACTTGCTTAAGCAGTCATCTTAAGTCATGGTGAGACAACTTGGAGTTAGCTCCACAAAGAAAATCGAGTCTTGGAAATGCAACTTCTAAATTCTTAACCATCTAATGAAGGCGGCATTCCAGAGCTAAGCGTGCAGGGAACACTACCCCATCTGAGAGCACGAACCACAGAAATCAGGGCTGTGATTGTGAGCCAGTGGCAAGTGCCGAGGAAAGGTATAGGAGCCCCATGTAAAACCAGTACGGAGCAACGAGTATTTCAGAAGAGTACTTTGCCTATGTAACTACTGAAGCAGGAGCTTCTCGTCAAGTTTGCTTACTGTTTCTATCTGCATACTCTGTATCTTTCCTATTTCTCACCCTACATATCTGTGTAGTTGGCTTTCCAAGTCACACAGCTGCTGGTGGCTGCTCCTCCTGAGAGCGTCTGCTGATCTGATAGTATGAAACTTCATTAGTTGGTTCAAATCAGAGCCACAAATATAGAAGGAAGCCTGTGTATGTGTAACAGAGCCAAATTTACCCCTTAACATCCGTAAAATGCCCTGGAACATTCAGATAAAAGGCTTTACAGAAGTTGACAGAGTGATAATTAAAGCTGACTGCTCCTGTTTCAGCCAAAGACATCCTAACCTTTAAGTTCAGGCATGGAAAAGCTGGTAGTCAAAGCATACCTAGATAGGTGCTGTGCTAACCACGAAGCTACAGCAATGTATCACAACTGCAGAGCCCACTGTGGAATGGAAGGGTTTCTCCTTCCACCACGTGGTGCACCGTAAAGCATGTGGGGCTGAAAAACCAGCCACCGCACTTGCGCTGAAGCCCCGAAAGGTCAGTGACAAATCACCATGTAGGATACAGCTCCTGTCTCTTCACTTTTGTTTTGTTTTCCAGAGCACACTGAAAAGAAATCAGTGAACCTACAAATGTGCTGATATGACCTCTTACATTGTTCCCCTGGGCTTAGACACCAGTGCTGCTACGAAGCAGCTCTGCGCTGGCACGGCATTGTGGCATTGACATGCAAATGAGCAAAGCCAACAGAATATCTTCCAGTCCTTATGAATGCCTGATTCGGGTTTTTTTTTTTTTTTATAGGTTGTATTTACTTTTTGATGCTTTCACAGTCCCCCAGAATAACCTAGATGTATTCCTACTTTGACTGCTACAATTTTTTTCCCCAGCGGACTTAGAGCCTTAGTGTGTGTTTGTTTATATATACATATAGATGTGTGTAAATTCATCTTACTTTAGGAACAGGAATATTTTAAGCATTTCAACCACAAGAAAAGGCATATGCTGATTCTTTGAAATTCCTCAGTGTAAAACAACTGCAGCTGCCTTGCTTTAAAATAGTCAGAAAATCTGAGACCTAACACCCAGCAATGATTATTCAGCTCCCATGAACTGACAGTCTGTGTGCCATTCAGGAGAAAAAAAAAAAAAAAAATCATTTCCCCCCTCCTCTTTTGGCTTGTTAGGGATGAACCAAAAACTCAGCAAGTAAAACCTTGACTGAAACTTTTACTGCAAAATTGTTCCAGAAACACACTTCTTGCATAGTTTAATTGTCTGGGTTTAGATCCCCCAGAGTCGAAAAGAACTCCCCGACCCCTTCTAGCAGACATCTAAAAGAAAAACACTGAAATCTTCAGTGGGCTTAACTGACAATGAAGATGCAGAGCAGGGTTTACCCAATCTTCCAAGGACTTAAATCCAGAGTACTGGCTGATGTCTGAGGAGAGTTCTGAATTCAGGGTACGGTTTACCTTGGAGATGCGCCGTAGACAACTGCATCTTTTGCATACAGGCTCCAGGAGAAACAAGAACACATTCATCCAATATGGTTGAGTCAAAAAACTTGAGTATGGGTTGGTTTTTTACCCCTACATTAGTCACCAGGGGAAATCGGAAACAATGAAAGCAATAGCAAGGCTGTTCTGCTGAAACAGCTCACTCATTTTCGGATGCCATAGAGATGTAAGTTGCTGAACGGTGCGGTTTCAAAGAGAAATGACATTTTTACCCTCCCACATGCTTGCTGAGTGCCATTTCTACCTTCTTCCACCTATTCCTCCCCAAATGGTAACTTTTCTTTTACACTTGACTCAATTAGCAAAAGCGAAACCTGACTAACATTGTAACGAACTCGGGACCAGACTTCTCACGTGAACTATCAATTTGTGCAAAGCTGAGGAAGCATTTTTAGAATTGGGCCAGCAGAAAGACCTTGTGACTAAGACATATATTTTAAGGTTTCTCTGTGTGCGTTACTTTTTTAAATATCTATAGCAATAGATATTAAAGGACTCAGAATAGCTGGAAATTCTACCATTGCTTAATAACAGCATTTATTTTAAAATCCTTGGCTATATATAGGATCTTGAGGTTCACATCCAGAGGGATGGTTTGTTTTGTTTGAACCACAGAACTGTGGTGCAGTGGCCCAGACGGTCCTAATTTTATTTAGCTTAGGAAAAAACAGGAGACAATGTGTTTTCATCTCCAAATGCCTTCAATAAACCCATGGTTTATTGCTAATACCAGGCCTCTGTGAATCTCATCCCCAGGCCCAGTATTGCCATTGATTACCCTGAGGTTTTCAACAAGCTGGCGGCCCACCATTCCTCCAGAGGATGAGAACAGACAAAAATAAGGTGGGTGGGGTAAAGAGGAAGGGGATGTTTCAATTCAGAGGATGCTCTAGTAGGCACAAATTGGCTTGAAAGAACAGGAACGTAAACAACACATCACCCTTGGCAATGAGCAAGTTCGCAAACAAAAATACCCCAGGACTTTTTGTAACGGTGCCTGATAAATATCAGAACGGCCCTCGATTTCATTTAAATGTTAGAACTGAATTTGGATCTGAAAACAAAGGACAAACATATTTCTTCTGACATTTAATGTTGTCTGATGACATGCAATTTCATTGCTTTTTCTTTATGATGTAATTTTTGTAAGTGATACCAGTTGTCATCAAACGTCATAAAAGCCAGACTTGCCTCAAGTCATCAATATTTATTGTTCTCTTATAACAGAGCCTGTTTTGAGTTTGGTGCGCATGGCTTTAATTGTTTAATGGAAGAGTTAAGCCCAGCCTTTCCTAGTATAAAATATCAGCCTGAGATGGATCTGTTGACATGATGCAATTGAGATATTCTGGCAGCTGTTGCAGCAAATGTCCTTTAAGGAAAAAAAAGCGGGGGGGGGGAAGGGAAGAGATGGGCATCTGGCTGGATGAAGGGATTGGTAACAGTACACTGAGCCTTTTGCCTCTGGGTCAGTCATTCAAATCCTCCCTGGGTCATGAGTGCCCACCAGCCTCCTGCCACCGCAGGGCCATTGGGTCCCCACCGGCCACGCCAGCAGGTGTCTCCAGCATTACATGTGGCATTAATTCACACCATGGTTCACAGGTGAAGCTGGGAGAGACCAGTGGGAAGCAAACCTGCCCTGGAGGGATGGGTGTGTTGAGAGCTGAGATCAGCCTGAGCAACTTCTATGCCTACAATGGTCAGGGAGACACATCTAGCAGCTCCTGGGAAGAGCAAGCCCTCTAAGTAGACCCCTGCTCCTTCACCCTCTACTTTGGGCCTCAAATCCTCTATGGGATGGGGTCATGCAGAACAAAACCAACAAAAAAAAAAAACCCCAGAACAAACCCCACACCCTGTCTTCACTACTACTTGTTCTTCCACCATTGTCCAAACCCAACACATTGGAGGAAATCATGCCCCATCCCTCAGAGGCACCACGAGGGACACTGACCTGGGAGACATCTCATCCCATAGACACCCATAGCACCAGCCTCCCACAGAACTGTCCTGTCAGTTTATTCTCTCCTTTCAGGAGATTTCTAAGTGTGTGTGCCCCTCTTCTTTTGCCAAAGAGAAGCAGTTTAACTTCACAGACCTTTCAGGGCTGACTGGGAGAAAAACTTTTGGCTACTTGCAGTCACTAAAACACAAAAATGAACAGCAAAAGCCCATTTAAAATAGACGGGGACTAGAGCAGTAGAAGTTTGACAAGGAGAGGAAAGATGACATTTTTGGAAGGAGCTCTCTGAGCCTGAGTGTCTCTGGAGAGCTGCATAAAGTTCACCGGAGCAGCTTGAAAGCAAGGAATAAAATACACCTGACTTGTCAGGAGAACATTGTTCACAAAATTCTGTTAATTTGGCTCTTAAAGCACATAGACTAGCTCACGTATGCACAGGCTCAGACTGAGATGCTTCTGCTTACTTGCCACATTTAGTTTAGCTGGGTGGTTTGGGGTGTTTGGTTTGGTTTCCCCCCCCCCCCCCAGCTGGTAGAGGAAGCCTGTATTTGCTTCAGTTCACATTTGTCTTTGTGAATATTTTATGTTACCACCCAGGACAGCAGTACTAGATCACCACAGCACAGGTGCTGTACAACTCAGATGTGCCTAGGATTGCACATACTAAAAAAACATGCTCAAAAGAAAAAAAAAAGAAGAAAAATTGAAATTTCAAGACTTTGTTTATGGTTTTAATTGGCTCTCTAAGTCTCCTCGCACATGGCATGAGGCAGAGTGAATTTTGCTCACAGGCCTGCCACTTAGGGAAGTTTGGTCAGGATCTATTAAAACTTGTTTTCATCACATGCTCAGCTTCCTTTAGCAACGCTCTGAGACTGCATGGTTTTTATTTACTTGTTATTCTGCATTTATCCACCCAGGGTCCTTCATGCACATTCATTAAGGAGATCTCACAGCTCGTCTGTCTGTCGCTACTTCTGCTCATTGCATTTTGTGTACAGGTAAACCAAGCTGAGCAGCACCTTTGGGTGCTTGGGAAGATTTCTGGCAGCTGTGCAGAGCACCAAGAGGGACACCAGCACCTGGTGAGGAGTCCAGCCCTTTAAAGGAGGCTTTTAGGAGAACAGAGAGTCTGTGACAGTCACACAAGGTGCCATACAACACTGTGTGACACTACACTTGCACTGATACCACCTGGGTTTTGGTAGGCAGTAAGAGTCTGCTACAGTCTCAGAAAGGCTACCAGCTCACAGCAGAGAGAGCCATGGCCACTGTGCTGTAAGCCCCTTAGCAAGGCTTTCCTGCACAGTAGGAACAACAGAACAACCAAGTCCAACAAAAGAAAGAGAGAACATACTCTTCATTAGGCAATATGCCAGTACTTAACCTGGGGAACACCCCTTCCTTGCCCAGTTAGGAACAAGACCTCAGCTCAGAACCCAAGACCTAGCATGATTTCAGCAAAGTCTGCACTAGGAAGTCACGAACCCCAGCTGCTGAGCCCAAGCCTCCTCACCCTCAGAAGCGATGCACTCTGAAGCCTTTCATCCAACAGAAGATCAGTTTCCTGCCAGGCTCTCCTTATATGCCTTTTCTGGAGCTATGTCCCATCCTAGATGAGCAACACCTGCCTGAGGGTGGGACCCGTGTCAGGTGAGGTCTATGTCAGCCCACCAGCTGATGGTGCATGAGGAGAGAATCTAGGGGAACCAGTTGCAGTTGCTCCTTTCTGTGCACTAGGGTAGTCTTTGAGCATTTTGATTTGTTTCATACCATGTATGTTATGTGTTGGGCAAAAATCTCTATCTCCATTCTTGTCTCAATTCTGCCGCCAAGTATTTTGCAGGTAGGTGAGAACTAAATGCAGAGGTAGCGATACCTCTCTGGGGACACCAAGCTAGCATGTAGCTTTTGCTTAGCTTGGAGCTTGGGTGCAGTAAGCTTGCATCTGCTTCCAAAAACCATACAGCAGCTCTTCCATCTATTCTTATTTTCAAGTTTTGATCAAGAAGCCAGTGTTTTTCTCACTGAGAAGTCCTGCTGTAGAAAGTGAAGCAAAACATGTATGTTTATGTTCCTGACACTTCAGATCTGCACTTTTTTAACAGAAAGAGAAAAGCCTGACTAAAGAATGTGGCCTTTGCTAGATCACCTAGAGCAGAAGACAGTGTGGCAATACCATTTTTTTTTTTACATACTAGGAACCTTAAATATGGTTCCTCTGAGGAATGACACTTTTCTTAAAATTTATTTTGAATTCCGGCTAAAATCTTTCAGTTGTCCATTTCATTGCCAAACAGAAGTTCTACTAGCCTAGAGGAAGAGAAAAAATGGCCCCTTGCTGGTGCATGGAATTTTTCATTTAGTTTTCAAACTTGAGGCTTCTTTCAGTTGTCTGTGCAGCTTTGTCTACTTGGCGACTGGGTTTTTTTGTGATATTGGAGGACAGCCCTGGTGGAGAAATGACTTAGTAAATAATGTGTAAGAGATGGGATGAGGAGTTAGAAACATGCGGGACGTCCTTAAAAGTAAGATTGAATAAAAGCAGGAATTAGAGGATGGCGTGAATACTGGCTGCTCTTTAATACAGTATATTGGTCTGTCCTAATGCCACCATTCAGTCTGGTTCCAATAATGATGGAAGGTCATTATGCAGATTTCTGGTAGCTACTGAAGCATCATCCAGTAGAGGCAATATCTCCTTTTTTATAAAGATCTGGGTGTGCTAACCATCTGCATGGAATAGCATGTTGAATTTTGGGTGAGTGTTATATGACGTAAGGGCTCCTTGATTTGGTCTGTGAAGATTAATAATGTAGGGACCGGGAAACAAAGGGAAGAAAACTACATTGACTGCTTTTACTTACCAATGGAAATCTTTGTTCTCCTTTCTGTTAAGAAATTGTGGCAGCGGAGGTGATGTGAGGAGATGTTACACACATACCTCACACACCCACAGGTGCTCTCAGTCATTTGGAGTGGGGGTGTATGGCAAATCTTTTATTTGAGAAAAGAGAAGAAAACTCATAATTAAACCTATTCAACAAAACACCCTCTTGCAGGTGCAAAGAAACCTGTTTTCAAATAGGCTTTTCATCTCTTTACGCAAAATTAGCTGTCACCTGTGTGCAAGGAGACAGGCTGCAGTGTCCATGGGGAGGTGATGCAACACCTTGGGATGATAATTGGCCTTTACAAGAGCCTTTGCTTAAAAGATGTATTTACCCAATGTCAGTTTAATATTCCTTGGTTAAGAGAGCCTGGGTATGACCAAAGACAGTGGTGTTTAATCGGGCTAAAAAGTTGTTTAAACATACTTGTGATGGGAGTACAGTACGATGTGGCCAGCCAGCGTGGAGGAGGCAGGGTCATGCGGTGTGTTAAGAAGCAAACAGCCCCTTCTTCTGTTCCATTCTTGCAGTTTGGGGCTGAGCTGGAGCTCATTTAGCTCCTGACCCAGCACCGCTTTTGAAACTGGGCCCCATGGGCTAATTCCCAGCTGAGCACTGGAAAGTTTAGTTTGTGTTGGCAGATGTTGGCTCCAAAAGGTAAACTGTGTGCCCTGCCTGCTTTAACAAAACAGACCTGTCCGTATGCACGTAACCCTCCCAGCTTCTTCAGATCCTTTCAGTTCCTTGGATGACGCTGGCGGAATGCCAGACCTCCACTGCCCAGTGAGCCTGTGGCTAAACCCACAGGAGAGGCTGGAGCACCTCGCAGTGTTGATAAAGCAAATTCTGCTGAAACACCCAGAATTTGATATTTATCCAAAACATCACAGAGCTGGGCCAAAAATACCACTAGCTATTTCCATCCTTATCCCTAACATGCACACAATGAAAAGAAGCGAAACATGGTGTTAAAAAAAGATTTTTTTTTTTTCAACAATAAGGAAGGATTTACTCCGGGCAGGGCTCATTCTTGTTGTCATATCTATCTCCTGTTTTGAGGATTTGATCCTGTAGAGCCCTTGGCTGACGCTCGTCACTGCCTTTGGCTGTCAAGTTTTAATTATCTAATGAAATTAAAAAGAAACCAACCCAAACAAAAATATTTCCTTAATCTTAAACCCATTGTTAACGTGCAGTTTGACATTCCCTTTGGACAGGTATGGCAGTGGGGGGGCAGCAGATATGAGCTTGGGCCACAGTCACAGTGCTTGGTTTCTCTGCCAGGGAAGGGGAGAACACGGCACCACGCAGGGTGGGTAGAACTTTTGCAGTCTGGTATTTGGGATTACCACCGTGACCCAGAGCAGCTGCACCTTCAGCACTGGAACCACCTATGGAGGTGCGCAAATGGAGATTTCCAGGTGCATGGCAGAGAGAAGTCCACGTGGGCTCTCCTTCATATGAAATGCAAACACTATTCCAGCTGAAATAAAAATGAGGAGGAGAGGGGGGAAAAAAAAAATAAGAGGACAGCAATGGAGACAGCTGAAGATGAGAAGGACAAGTCAAGAAAAGTCAATGATCTCAGTGTTGAACAGAGTGATGTTTCCAGACATTTCAAGTCAGTTAGTGTGTGTGGAAGTGAGTGTGCTCTGTCAAAAGGGATGCAGGACAGAGTTTATAAGGTGAATCCCAGGAGCACACAGCTCACCACTAATCATTAATAATTTCCTTTGTTCCTCCACACAAAGGTATGGGGCATTCCAGCTAAATACACTCTATGGCAATATCCACCTTGGATAAACAATACACAATGTAGGGTAGTGTTCCTGTAAGCTCCTTGGCCAAATAATTACTGTTGCTTCTGGTCAGCAGTCCAAACGGGGAGGAGGGGGAAGGTCTTCCATGAACAGAAGTAGGAGACACTGACCTTCATACAAATACTTGTTTATTCTGCTTCATTTCCCCCCTCCTGTTTCCAACAATAAGACAGTTTTAAAAGGCCAGGAAATAAGTTGTTTGGGAATGGAGGTGCTGCATTTTCTTGTGGTGGTATTTTTTATTTATTTTAATTTTAAAAAAAAAAAGTCTATGTAATTTCACAATTAGCCTACAGCAAAAATTAGCCCTTCATGTAGATTCACACAAAAAAAATGGACTGTTTTTGCTGGGACTGTAGTAAACATTTCTAAAACAGATGTAGCCTGAGGTGAAGCTATTCTTATATTGTGTTTAGAAAGCGAGGGATAAAAAAAATATGAAATGAACCATTCCTGAGTGGATTAAAGCTGTAAATGCCTGTTAAAAACACAATCTCTGATCATGTGGGCAGATGGTGCATCCTACTATATAACGTTGCTACCTGGCAAAATGAAGGGCAATTTAATTGACAGGCACCTTCAAATCCACAGTAATACGCCGTACAATGAGTGAGTTGGAGCCTGATGCTGTAGCCCTTATTCTTGGGAGTAATCTTTACTCACCAGAGTAGTCTACTGGTTTCACCTTTTACCAGCTTTAAACTGGGGGGAAAATAAAGAATATCCATGGATAAGTTTTTATCTTTGTTAAGATGACACATTCTCTTCACCCATTCAAGAAATATCATCCTCTCTTATCACCCTCTCAAGGTCTTCAAGTACCTACATGGGGAAGAGATTTCTGATGGAAGAAGGGTCTTTAATCTAGCAGAAAAAGGCATAATGAGATCCAGTGATTGAAAGCTGAAGTTAGACAAATTCAAACTATCTTATCTAGGAGCTTGGTAGATTCCCCATCACTTTTGAAGTCTTTAAGAAGATATCCAGTCTTGATGTAAAAGATATGCTCTAGATCAAACAGAAGTTATGGGTTTGATGCGAAAATTATTGGGTGAGGTTCTGCAGTCTGTGTTATGCAGGAGGTCAGGCAAGGGAATCATAATAGTCCCTTCTGGCTTTAAAATCTGTGAAGCCCAAACACGACTTCAATAAGGAAAAAGCAAGCCACCCTGATGACCTCTTCTGCCCACGGAACTTTAATTTTGGAAACAGAGGCTGGTTAAAGCAGTTCATCAGCCTTACCTGGACTCTGCTTAGCAGAGTATTCCTAACACCTCAGGTTCTTTCAAAGGAAGAAATTTGAAAACAGTCTAGTTTCTCTTTAATAAAAGTAGTTCGAAAATGCTGACTGGTTTCTCAACCAGCATACAGCTATTTCTTTTCAAAGTACAACAACTTTTTTTTGTTTTATATTTTCATGGCAAGCCTTTTACGTTGTTTCTCATAATTTTCAGCATCTGTTTATTTGATGCTCCTTATGACATATTCCTGCAAATTAAGAAAATTGAACTAATTAGGTAAGATTCCAATTTTTGATGACATTTATATAGCTGCTAAGTGGGGAATAATTAATGTTTTATAATCATATTATTTTTATAGCTTTTCTACTATGTAGTTAAGAAACAGCTTTCAAATTGAGCCCCAACAACAGCAGCCTTCACAGCTTTACCTTAAGTCTTAGATAATTTTCCTTAAATTGCCAGCTCAAGAGTCATGTGAATATATGAAAATATTGACTTTTTTTTCCAAAAAAAAATCACTCATAGTGGCTGCCAGTAAGGTTTGAAAACATGATACTCGATTCTCAAAAGACCTAAGGAAATAGCTAAGTAAATGAACACCTCCATTTCCTTTTTCATCTTATAACATTAAAGCACAATTCCCTAATTCTGGAATTTAGGCATTTGGGGTTGGCAGTTGCAAGGTGTGTTGAGACTGAAATTCTCCCGTGTGGAAGGAAAAGCCAGCTGGGGGGAAAGAGCCACAGTGGTTTGCATCGCAGCGGTGGGGGCTTAAAAATCCTTATTTTTGGTAAATGAACCCTCAAAATTCAAGTGCCAACAAAGAGCAAAGACCTGAACGGGAGATGAACACTTGGAGATGCTGATGGCCTGGCCTGGGCACAGGGACTTTCTGTGGCGTCTCCCAACAGCACCTTTCCCTTCTGTAATGGTTTGGAGGATGGCTGCGATGAATATTTGGGCAAGGATGTAGTAACACACATGCCAGCACTGCCCCTCTCCCCGCAGTGCCAGCGGTAAATATTCACTCCAGCAGCAGCCAGATGTTCCCTGCACGGGGGGCGTTAAGGAGGCTAAAACCATATTTCTGCGACACAGATATGTTTTATTCGCGTGGGGCTGCTGCCACGCTCTGTGCAGCTTTTGGGGATGGGGTTTGTGATCTTCACAGCTCCTGGAGGTGCCCGTGCCCAGGTGCAGGGGGTGCCCAGAAAGTGCCAGCACTGCTGGGAGCCACCGTCGCCAGCTGGGGAGGGATCTGTCGGGGACAGAAGAGGCTGGATGGGGTGGGAAGGGGTGGGAAGGGGGCTGGCATCTTGCTGGTAGGCACAGCCCTTGGCGCAGGAAGGTGTGTGGGTGCTGGAGGACCAAGGACAGCCGTGGGCAGGGGGATCAGGCAGCTCCAGTGCTCTCCCCTCAGATGCCTTATCCCACCATCACCTCGGCCTGACAAGCATCCCTCCCTGTCCAGCCATTTCATAGCCAAACGGGGGCAGGCAAGCCAGTCAGACTTTGCGCGGGGATGGAATGGAGCATTCACATGGCTACTGCTGAGCAGGAGCCTTGAAGGAATCTGTCCCTCACCTTCCCTCTGTCTGTCTGAGGCTTGCTGTCATTCACGCACACCTCGTGTGGGTAGGAGCTCAAGCTTTTTCTGGAGGTGTTTCTCTGCTGGGACACTATCTCAAGCCTTAGACTGTCATACCTCCATTTGAGGAGTAACTATGGATCGGCAGCAAGGTGGGCAGAAACTCAGGGCTTAAATGCACTCAAATGACCACATGGACCTGCTCACAGTGGCAGCAGCAGGGTCTGCAAACGGGCTGTGTTGCAGAAGGCATGTGAAAAATGGCACTAATATGTAAAAGCCTCTTTAAAATCTCCAGTCCTTAAAGAGGCATGGACACCCTGCAGGCTCTCCGGCTCTTTTCGGTTGTCATCTCACTCCAAACTGTCACAAGATGTCAGTGTTTTCAGATACTCCTGCTATGGCTGAGCAAACAGCCTCTCCGCACTGTCTGGCTGACTTTCAATGACATAAAATCCATCCATAAAATTAAGCCATAAGGTTCACAGGAGAGTGGCGATACCACAGAGAAACTCGACATAGGGACCACATCTGCATTTCAGCCTCTGGCAGTGGGATCAAGGCACAGTCGCTGTTTCCCCTTGACCCTGGGGTAGCTCTAAGGCACCCGGCGCTTGCACTGAGGTGGGTGATGCTTATTTGGAGCTTGATGTCGGCATGGAACTCCTCAGAGCATGAGTGCAGCAGGGTGAACCAAGAAGAGGAGATGCGGCGAAGGAGAAGACAACTTTGTCTTTCCATGTGTGGCCTGACATGTCCTCCAGGATTGCCCTTTTTGGGGGCGAACTTAAGGACTCAAGAGACAGGCCACACTCTTGTCACAGCCTGGCGATGTGACAGACAGAGGGATGCTGCTCCAGCACCTGACTTGCTCCTATCAGGCACGATGGAATGAGCAGAAATGGTGCAGGTGGGAAAGGAAGCGGCTGAGACGTTAATGTGATATTATCTAGCAAGATAGTCCTTGGGCAGGTCTTGGGGCTAATGCATTAGGGTTAATGCAACCCTGATTTTGAAGCAGGTCTTGCCTTTTCCTTTTTCCTTTTTCCTTTTCTTTTTTCCTTGAAAAATCCTTTTGGAGTGCTCTGGGATGAGAAGTTTCGCTTGTCAATTCATTAATCCCAGGTTTCCTTCCACTGCATGCCAGCTACAATGACCTCCGGGTAGTTCAATATCCTGCCTATTGGTATTTTCTGGGGTCCTTTTACATCCAGACACCTTAATCCAGACCCCTCTTCACCCATCTACACATAGAAGTAATTGCGGGGACCCAATGTCATCCGCTCTTCCCAGCAAATACAGAATATGTAATTTCCTGTCCACTGCTGATCCTGCTACTCTGGGGCATGGAGGTCACAAAAAGTGGTGAAGCCTTGTGCTGAGAGCCCCGGACCTTATCCTCCCAATGACTTGTAATTCCTGCTAATGGGAAAGTCCACTTGTAAAATTTAAGAGCACCTTAACATGAAAGGCATCTGCATTTACAGAGCTATCTTCAAGGTCTCTATAAAACCAATGCATGGTTTATAGAATTAATATGGGATCCTACTTTGGAAGCTTTCAATTACCCTTTTAGGGAGTCACTCAGTGTCATCATCTATATAACAAGACTAATATCCTATTTGGCAACTGATAGACTCTGCTGGATAGTTGGATGGTATTTATCACAGAATCATAGAATCACTTGGGTTGGAAGAGACCTTCAAGATCATTGAGTCCAACCATAAACCTATGCCAAAACCACCCCTAAACCATGTCCCTCAGCACCACGTCTACCCGTTTTTTAAATACCTTATTTCCCCCTGTTGCACTGGATCTTCCTGGCAGTATTCAGTAACCCCTCCAATGGGGACAAACGATGCCATTTAAGATTTTTTTCCTGTCTTCTTTATGGGAGATTGGCCCTTCTCAAGGCCCAAAGTTGTCATTGTTGGGTTTTTTTTAACAGACCTTTGTGGAGTCTGCCTCTGATGCCACGAAAATTAGCATGATTTCACATGGAGGTGTGTTACTGGGGGAAAAAACTGGTCCCGTTGTATAGGCTACTCTCAGGAAAAATAAAGAGGTTTAGTAACGTTTGTAGCTCAGACAAATCCATCTGAGTTGAGCTTTTTGTGCTAATGCCAATGTATTTATTTCAGAGAGATGCTCTAGGTTGGATATTTCTGTGTGAGAGGACAACTGATTTACGGCAGGATTATTTGCCACCGAGCCATCCTGCTGCCTTGCAAGCCACACCCTTTGCTGCCTTCCCGAGGTTTGGATTTGATTTCCCTCGAGGAAGAAGCTTGTGTTCGCATTCCCCATCCACCTGTGTTGCCTCAATGCAGCATTGTATGTTTCCTGCTTTTTTTTTTTTCCTCTCCCCCCCAACCCCTCCTGAATTTGCTCTCATTGAGTGGCACGAAGGAAAAAAAAATTTAAAAAAAAAAAAAAAAGCCCACCTCCTACTAAGAGGACTAAGACCTGGGGAGACAGCGAAGAGGAGAGGCCGTTGCCTCTAAAGTTCAGAAATAAAAAAAATGACTCGTTCTTTTGAGCTTGCTGTTCCCTGATGTGACACTGTGATCAGTATCAAATGCTTGGTGGCAAGGATTTTTGTCAAGCTTTCCCAGCTAAAATAGATTTAACCTACCAGTTGCTCTTTGTGGGTTTAACAATGTGTGTGACAATAAAGGGCTGCTGCCGCTGCATTGTTAATACATGAATAGTCCCGGTTCTCTGTATTTACTATTGTGCGCTGCAGATTTCCAGGAAGGAGTGTTTGGCTCTGGCTATTGATACAGGTCCTGTTTTCCAGAGGGAGCTGAATCAGCCCCTCGGTGATTAGTCAATGCAGAGGCGCAGTTAGGATTTAATTGAAATTAAGGAAAGCACCCGATTGCCTTTGAACTGCTTGCTGGGCTTTCTCCCCCGCTCAGAGATGGAGCGCCTGGGTTTCGCACTTCGCTGTCACGGCCTCTGGACGCGAGGAGTTCACCCTGCGGGCAGGAAACTCGCAAAAAAAAAGCCAAAATCAAGGAAGAAACCTGCCATTTGATAGTGGTTTGTGGTCTGCTCTTGGCTGGGGCTGGCCAACAGTGCAACGGACAAGAATAAGAGGCACCGAGAAGGGAACTGATATGCTCTGGCCTCCTGGAAAAGCACAGTCAGACGGGTCTGAATGAGAGGGGAGCTGCAAATGTCCCCACAGAGGCTCCTGGTGACTCCTCTGCACGTTGTTTATTCCCATTTTATGTCGCACAACACTGCAAGCACCCAGCCAGGACTGGGCTGCCTGCGTCAGAGGAAGGCGGTGAAGGCAGGAGGTCTGGGCAGGGTGGAGCAGGGTGCTGGCAGCATCGCTGCGGGTCCAGCATGGTGGGGACTGACTCCTGCACCCTGTTGGAGGTGTGCCCCCATTGCTGTGCCCTGCTTCGCTCCCCCGAAATACCCTCGCAGCCTCCATGGGGCAAGGGGGGCTGCCCATGAACCTTGGCCAGCCCCATGAACGTCCCCCCAGGAGCAAATCTCAGCAATGCATTTGCTCCACTGAGCCTAAGGGAGCACCCTTGATGGGAGCCAAATTTGGCTTTCTCCTGAATAGCAAGAGCCCCCAGCAGGCTCGGGTGACCCAAAGTTGGCCACCTGGGTGGGAGAGGAAAGTTGCTCTCAGGTGTTGGGAAAAAAAGGGAAAAACCCCAAAGCGTGAAACACCCCTCCATCCTGGAAGCGGTCTTTGCCGGTGTTTCTCTTGGTTTCATTTCCGTAACAATCAGCCACTTCTTATTAAATCAGAGCTGCTGGGGAAATGGAGTTAAATTAAGGGAGATCAGAGGCAGGAACGGAAGCAACGTCTATATAAATATCTGCCTATATTATATAGAGTACTGTAGTTAATCAATCCTGAGAACAAAGAGCTTGGCTTGAACCAAGAAGCAGCCCCAGCCAAGTGAAGGAGCCCTGCTGCGGTAAGCAAGCAAACAGCGCTATCGACAAGGAAAATGTTTCTAAAGGCCTCTCTCCCACTGAAGGAGTTGAAAAACAAGGGTTTTCAGCCCCTGGGGCAAGCGCCGGTCCCCCGGCTCTTTGGGCGAGCGCTCCTCTGAAGGTTAGCGAGCGCAGGAGCCAGATGAGGGGACAGCAGCTTCTCTTAACTGAGGCAAAAAACTTATTGATTATACGTTCAATAAAAGGTCAAAACTCCCTTTGAGGGTCACCACAGTTGCGGTAAAGCTCTTTCCAGCCCCAGCCCCTCTCCCTGTCTGCTGAGTGTTTCGTGCCAGTCTCTCCAGGTGGACACCTGGGGTAAAAGTGAGCTGCAAATGAGCTAATCATCATTAATGTGTCGGTAGAACCTGCCAGCCTGACATCCCTCCTAATGGCTGACAAATGTCAGGGTGACTTGTATGCTTTTTTTGTTAATTGAATTGGTTAATTAGGTCCCAGAGGCCTGGCTGCTAATTACGAGCTGCAGTGGAATACGTGTTTTTTTAAAAAAAAAGAAAACCAAAAAAACCAAAAAATGCAACAACACAAAAAACCAAAATCCCCCATAAAATCCAATGCAAGGAAGTTAAAACAAAAGGGAGCAATGGGGGGAAAAATAGCACCCCCCACTCACTCACTCACATGCACACACACACAAAACCTCCTTTGTGTTCTTTACAATCTGTACAGTTACCTTCGCTTAATTTCTGACCTGCCACATGCTACTGCCTTCTTGATGTGTTTTTAAAAGGAGGGTTAGAGAAATTCCAAATCTGCCTTTTTTGACGGGAGCATCTGCTCAGTTAGAAACACAGTCATTAATTTTCTGCCAATTAGCAAAAAAAAAAAAAAAGAGAGAGAGAGGAAGAGAGAGAGGGAAAAAAGAAGAGGCAAAAAACCCCTCCAGATTTGCATCTTAATTTGTTACTTTGTAAAGATGTTGTTTTTTTTAAAAGTTAAATACTCCCTCCGGTTTGCCAGTCATAGAAAGTGAAGAGATGATAGCAACTTCCCACCAAGAAAAGGCAATTAATCATTATATTTTGCACTTCTATAGCAGCTTTCATCCCCTGATCTCAAAGCGCTTTGTGAAATTATTGTATTAAGTCTCCTGCCAAGCCCCAGCGAGGGTGGCAGTGTACCAGCAAAACTCCTTGGGGCCAAGGTGGTCTTAATCTGCGTCTGCTGAAGTGTGCCAAGGACACTAATAAACTTTACAGCAAATAATTACGAGTCTACCTGTTTCAGGGAGGGGTACACAGAGGTGCAGGGAGTGCTCGGGGGCTTCCTGCAGCAATATGACCTGGGAGCTGGAAGGAACATCTTGAACCACCTTCCACTAGTCTCAGCATTCACACTCCTTCTTTAATAACAGCCTCAACTGGCAGCTACATGCAGAAAGATCTCTGGCATTGCAGTAATTAAATATATTAGAGCTAGAGCTGGTTGGGAACCAGCTTTTCCACGGTGCGGAATAGCCCACAGACTATGAAAGCTACATCTGCTCTGTCCTGAAACAAAAAACTTGGGAATTCAAACATTTCCTTCCAGGCAAAAGTTGAAAAACAAAAGCTCAGTCACTTGAAACATATTTTTCATAAACTGTACCACTTTGCACCATGTCTCAGCACTGTTAACTTCTCCATTCATTTCCACCTTCCTAAAAGAAAACCTATTTTGCTTCAAAAATCAAAACTATTTCTTCTGAATGAGGGAGTATTTTGTTTAATGGGGTTTGAGTTTTTTTAAAATCAGATGCTTCCCTCCGGAACTGATTTGTGCAATCTTAAAGCAAGGTGTCAAAATCCATACTTTTCCAACAAGAAGGAAAAAAGGTCCAAATAACATCGAATGACCATTGCTCCTGCAATAGCCTCTTTCTGAACTGATACTGACACGGGAAGCTCAGTCACTTGCCTGCTTCCATGTGTATTCTGGATTGCCTGGAATTTTTCTTCCTTCGTATAACAGGGGGATCCCATTGACCATGCAGGTGGAAGCGCAGGAGGTTGAGCGCTAGTGTCATTTCTGCTGCGAACTTGTTGCAGCAGCAGGAGGCCGTTTGCCTCAGTTTCCCCTTTCTCCCCTTGGCCGTGGTGCCCCCAGGCCGCCTCCCTGGAGCCCTTGTTCCCCCTCTCTCTCCTCACCCCAAACTCTTACGGGCCCTGCAGGGCTGTCAGGAGGGGCAATTTGTGGATGCTGGCCACGGACTTGCAGCCCTCAGGTGAAGATAAAATACGGCGATTATCCTGCTTGCTTCCCCACCCCCCTTCCCATCAGATAGCAAAGTTGCCTTACGAGTTAAAATAAATTGCCTCGCGCTCCCCACTGAAAGCATTTTGACTTTGTCTTGAATTGCGTATTCCAGTAGTCATTATACTTCAGCTGCTTCTTCTTCTTCTTCTTAGCATATGACATATATAGCAGTTCAAAAGTTGCAGCGAGCTGCTGCCAGGTCACATTCAAAGGAAAGTATCTGGGAAGCTGGCAGCTAAAAGTATCTGATAAGTTGGCACTGTTACTGCTCAGCGGGAGGAGGGAGAAGTGAAGGAAGGAAGGGGAGGGGGAGCCAGGCATGGGGGAGCAGGGAAGGGGAGAGATTCAAAGGGCTTTTGTTTCTGGATCAGATTCTTCCAGACTCTGAAACTTCTGCAGAGACGTATGTGCCAGGGATTTTTTTTATTTTTTTTTCCCCCCTTCTCTTCCTCCTCTCCGTAGTTTAATGCATTAAAATAACCTATTAAAAGGCCTATATTTGCTTTCAAGCAGACTCTGAAAGGCGCTGAAGATGTCACTATTAAAAACGGCGCTGCGCTTTGCAGGCGAGGGTCTGTGGCTAGGAGAATAAAGCGGAATTGATTAGCTGCTCCGACTCTGCCAGCCTTACAAAGGCTGCGGTGTGCCACAAGTTGCTCGAGAACAGATCAGCAGCTTCTAACCAGCCCACCTGTATACAAGGGTGCGTCGCTCCGAAATCCTGCTTAGTTTCGCAAAGCCGGACGCCGGTCTGGCATTCCCATGGTGTCCCCACATTTCCCCCTTCCTGACATCCTATTTCCCCCCGCTTTTGCGAGTCATTTGGGAAGAGTCAAAATTAAACCGTCGTGAAATTCTCTCTGAACCCAGAGAACAAAATACCCCTCGGGGAGGCTGCGGAGGGTGTTCGATCCGAGCAGGCCACGGGACCCCAGTGCAAACACCGCGGCTGTTGCCCCAAGAGGCTTGTTCCTGGCTACCTAATCGACAATGAATATTAGAACAAACAGACGGGAAAATGTCAGCAAATGCTGCAAATGGCCAAAAATATAAAGCCGAGGCACAAAGGTAAAGAGAGGACTGGAGCCCTTACGTTCTGCATAGAAATGATCTGCTCTGCACCTTTGAAATTAAGGAATGGAGTTAGTGTCATGCCGTGCATCAATCTGACAATCCACCCCTGAGTAGTCATTGTCATTATACCACGGGTCACATGTGTTACAACTCTATTAATGTGTATGAAGTTACTCCCAGTCTAACACTGGTCTAAGAAAATCAGGCTTAATTAGATTGTCCTTGTAATTAAATGCAATTTATTCTTATGCTTTGTGCTATGCTTCTGGCTTGCCCATACTATTGTCTGCTGATTATTAGGAATGTATTTATGGAAGGTGTAACAACTGTGTAAGAGCCGTGTTTATAGCAAACATACAATTAGCTATGCTTGTATGCTCCCAGCACAGCAGGGGCTTGGTCCCTGAATGCAGCTCATGATGGGAGTACTCTGCAAATCAACGCTAGGCGCAGGCAAGCCTCATCTTGTTTGCCTTAGGAGGTTAAGCTTATACCCTAGAAAATCAGGCTGAGGCTCTACGTTCCACCTCCATACCGATGATTCTTCCCAAGGAAAGCCCCCACTAGCCCTGATGAGTGACTAACACCTCCGGCTCCGCTCATTGAGAGATTTGCACGTGATTAACCCGACGTGTTAAAAACTGGGCCACTGACTTGAACAGAGACTACATTTAGAGCAACTAGGCAAGCAGGTTGCCTTCAGGTCCCTTGTCCCTGAAGGACTGGGGACCCTGTGTCATTCATCCCTGTGCAGCTCAGGTGGAAAACACCCTTTTCTCCCCTCACAATTATGCTGACAGCTGCCCAAGGTACAAGCAGACGAGCAGGTCCAAGGAGAGACAAGGCTGCAGGAGCAGATTCGCATCAAGGGCTGCTCCCTGCGCACCTCCTCACCAAAAACTACCAGCCATTGGTTTTTCTTATTTTGTTTTCAAGGAAGCGTTTTCTGAACGTTCTTCCATGCCTACTGAAGTTAATAGAATAAGTGGGAAATAATCCAGCACCTTCAGTAATTTCAGTTTAAATCAATGGTAAACTAGGTGCAGAGAGCAAGCCAGATCTTCCTTCTTGCTACTTAAAATATTTTAATAGAGGGAAACGCCTTTGCAAGGTGAGCCGGCTCAGGGAGGGCAATAGCGCAGAACAGATTGTGGGAACAGTTATTTCTCCCCCCACCACGCGTATTCTTGAATAACCTGATTATTCTCATTAGCGCTCCATTCAGATGGCTGCAACTAAATAAAAGAAAGCAGGGGCGGGAGCGGGTAGTAAATCCTCCATATATGAATATGATGAGGAGTTTAGGCAGCTCCCTCCCACTCCCGCTAAAAAAAGTTTTAATCTTGGCCGCTCCGTGAATATTGACTGGCTGCATATTGACAGGCCACCTGCTGGGGCTGCTTCAGCTATTGATAACCAATGCCATCACGTCTAAAGTTCAAAAACCGACAGGCGGCTTTCATGTTTGTAAACAGTATTGATCTGCATAAATAAGCTTGCCATTAGACTGCTGGATTAAACAAGGACGAAGACAGAACATTTGTGAGATTAAATCCGGAAACAGTTAATTAAAAGCTGAGCGATAAACCCAAGCTGTAAACAGTAGCCAATTAATTCAAGCGTCTGTAGATCTATTAACAGCCCTTCCCCGCGTTCCTGGCCGTGCCCCACACTGGTCCCCTGTCCCCAACCCACCACCCGTCCCCATCCCCAGCATCCTGTGGAGCTTTACCTGCTCTCCTATACCTACCACCAAGGCCGGCGCTGTGCTACTCCCTCACCACACTGCTGCAGAAGGGTCTCTGAAACACCATTTTGAGATGTAGGGGCACTTTTTTGTGAGGAGGGGGAGAGGGAAGTCCTCTGTGCTCTCCCTGTGCACAGTGAGGTCCTGTTACAGTAGAAGACCTCGTGTAGGTTCCTTGTGAGGAGTGATGGTGTGGATCTGGGAGAGGACGCAGGGATTCCTGTGATCTGAATATCTCTTCTGACACTGGTGGGCCACTTCGTGGCTTCAGGGTCATCACTCTGGTGCTTCACTTCACTTTTCCTAGCTGCAAATGGAGAAGACAAAGCCTTTGGGATGTTTGGCCTCTTCAATTCAGCCAGACCTTCCTGTGGCAAACAAGCCATTTAATGAAATAGGAATGTCTGTTTTTTACATAATTTTTCATTTTTTAAACACTCTCCCCCACAACGATCTCCAAAAAAATAACCAGCAAGGTTTGAAGATTTTGGGGGTTTTACTCTTGCTTCTCTGTTTGCATCCCCTTCTTCCCTTCCTTCACTTTTTCTAATGACAATATGAAAAAGAGAAAAGAAGGAGAGAATAAAAGCTGCTTAAAGGAAGAAAGAAAAGTTTACTTAGCTAAAAACAAACAAGCAAATATACAAAAGTTATTTTAAATTTTCCCTCAAAAAGTTTCCCGTATTTTCTAACCAGTTCTGTTTGCTACAAGTCCTCAATCCACGCCTTATAGAATTACAGTTAAGTTGGCTGCATTACTGATGATTTAATGGTTATTTTATACTGCATGTGGAGAACTTGTAGGCTCTAGAAAGCCATGCAGTGCAACTGAGTCTGTAACTGTGTGGGATTTATATGGCTGCTGCCTGCACCACATTCAGGAAGGATGTGCAATCCCCTACCAACTCTGCTTTCAGAACTGAGGAACTGGGGCACAGAAATATTATGGAAAGCTGGGAAACAAATCCAAAACTTCAAAGCCTTGCCCAACACCATCAGAACTGAGCTACCATTAGCCAGGGGTTTCTCCAGCAAGCAGTGTGAACTTTCAGCAGATCTGCACTAGCCCCAGGGACTATTTATTCTGCTTGGTTTTTTCTGTCCTGGTGCTCCATCCACTGTCTCACGCTGATTTTATTGAGGGGAACTGGATGCTGTATTTGTAGACAGACATGCTGTATGGTTTCATCAACATTTTCCTGCAGTGGCTGGCTGTACTCCTACGAGCAGTCCCAGTGGATTATAACTGACAACAGTGGATGACAGAAACACCTGAACTTCCCCAAAGGTGGATTTATGATGATACCAAAGCCAAGACTTCAGCCTAGATGAAGTGCCACGTATCACTCCAGGAATGTGGCATGCTCTGCTAGGTAAAATACATCTACTTTAGATCCTCCATCCATTTTTCAGGCTTAATCTTAAGTTACAACAAGCTGCTCCCCTTGGGGTATTCCACTTACATCGTTTTCTTTCTCGTGGGAAGAGTGCAAGAAAAATATCTGATGAACAGCACTGGAAATTAAATGCCTGTCACTCAGCTTCTTGCAGTAGTGTTCTGATACCACGTCCTCTGCTCTGGACAAGACCTGACAATGGCAAGAAAAGAGTAGGCAAAACATTTTTGTGTGCTGGCACTTTCTAGGGATGACAGTTGCTTATCAAATATATAAACAAGTAACATACAAAAAGAAGAGTGCTCATAAAGGTGGGTGAGAGTCCTCTCTTTGAAGCCCAGCATCAGGAACTAGTATTATGAGATCAGTAGTTTTAAACTGCTGAACTGCAGACTTTTAGGAGACCACAGACCACTCCCAAGAGACTGATTTTTGTAATAAATATAAGATTTTCCCGGCCTGCAGAAATCACCTCACTTTAGTAAGCAATGCTTGTGCTACCAGCATCTCACCGGGTTTGCTGAAATGGTGTGGACCAAAATCAAACCAAACCAAACCAAACTAAAAATGCCTTTATTTTGGAAAGTTTGAAGGTGCTAAACACAATACCCCATTTTGCAGCCCAATGCGAGGCTGCTTCAGTGGCGTAGCGGAGGAGCTGAGCGGGAAGGAGGGAACAAGCGCCGTGAAAAGAAACAGAGTGGGGTAGCGGTGGGGTAGCTGGAAATGCCTTCAATGTTTTGAACGTGAATTTTGCTACCACTGCTAATTTGTGTGACTCCCCCCAGGGGCGCAAGCCTTGACAGCCACGGAGAGCTCTGCCTGCACTGCCCCGTGTGCTGGGGAGTGATGCTGGAGCTGCTGCGGTGCACAGCTGAGTCGTTGGATATCAGCAAGTACATCCAGCACATGTACTGGTAATGCTGGTGGACATTGTCACAAAGTACAGCGCTCTGGGACAATTATCAAAGCTGACGGAAAATAAACACTAAAAAACACATGTGACTTCTTACCATTTGAGTTTTGTTTTTTTTTCCTTCCCTATTTTCAAGAAAGTATCTGCAATCGTCATAAATCCCTCCCCGCAGTGGCTCAATAAGCCAGCGGTGGGAGGGGGCTGGTCAGTATAAAGGATGCTCCTGTCCTGCTTTCCGTCCCTGTTCCTCAGAGAGCAAAGCTCACCTTGAAGATCCTGGCTGGAAGTCGGAGGTTCAGCCGCTGGTGACTCCTTCCCTCAGTCAGCCCCCCTGAAGGGTGTCCCCAGGCCATGTGGGGGAGTGAGTTATTTATTTAATGAACAAAACCCCATGCACTGGGAAATTAACTTGTACAAGACTGCGCGTTGACAAATGCGGTACAAATTGCTGTTGCCAGCAGCAACTGGTTCCTCCTGACCGGCTCTGCCCAAGGCCTTCAGCTGGAGGGAGAAGACAGGTCAGGGGTCTGTTTGAGACCTAATAAACCTAAGCCAGTCACTGGCTTTGCTTTGGGCACCCCTGACTTGGGGAGCACTTGGGAAATGCAAGCATAATGATGAATCATGAGATGGTTTTAAAACAACCTCTGAAAGCTCCCAAACCATTGATGTGACCTAGCACTGCCCCGGGTGGTCAGAAGGACATTGTACGGGGCAGGAGGGGAAGGCGTAGGGGCTAAGTGGGGCAAAGACCTTTCTCCCTCCTCATCCTGCCCCCCGGGTGCTGCGAGCCCACATTAAGCAAGAGTCTCCTTTCTTTGACACCTCTCCACTTCACTCAGGGTTGAAGGCCATGTACAATTCGGGATCAAGAGTAACACAGGGTAGCCCGGCCTTTGAAGACCCTTCTACTTGGCCTCCCTCCAAGGTTTTATTACTATTTATTACCTCATTATGTTATTACTGGTATTTAATGCTATTATTTTTGCAGTAAAGTCGTATGTCAGACCTCTGTCATGAACCAGGACCCTACAGTGTTAGATGCTGTACAACTCCACAGGAAAAAGAAGGCAGCACTTGTCCCCGGAGCTCACAACCAAAATATAATAGAGCGTTATGGCTTTTCCCTTCATTCAGAGCCCTACTTTCATCTTCCTGGATTTAGCACATAAATTCAGGTGCAAAGACCCCATTTTTCTTATAAGAACTCAAGTACCACTGGTGACGATCAGGAATGATCTCTTCAGTACCACGAGCCTGCTGGATTCAACGCCCAGTGGAGCTCAGCCACATTCACCCACAGCAGAGCAGGACCTCAGAAATCAATAGGTGTTTTTCCCTGGCCTGGGTCAGGCTCGGGATAAGATGGTGCAGGGAAATCTCAGACGGCTGGTGCTGGGGGAGACAGAAGAGAGTTAAGGATGCTGCTGGTCCCCGAAGGCTGTGAGTAAATGAATTCCTCTCCAGCTGGAGACTCTTATAACTGGCCTTCAGTCCAAAGAACCAGATCTGTTTAAATTACAAAAATGTATGTGTCACAGTATGTAAGAACCTGTTCAGATCATATGGAAATAACTATTCTTGGAACACCCAGGTCTCCTGACATCACTTCCTTTAGAAATAGATCCAATTACTTCCACAGAGAGACCAAAAAATGGGTGAGAGAGGGGAAAGGAAAAGAAAAGCCCTGTCAGAGAAAGGTCAGAAAACTCTGCAGGTGGAGACATTCTCTTTTCTTTTCTTTTTTTTTTTTTTTTCATTTCGGAATTGTTTCAATTCTTCAGCATAGAGGAAGGAAGGATGGTCTGGTGGATAAAGGTAGAGGCGCTGTTGACAGTTCAGTGAGTTGGCCCCCGTTCCAGCTCTGCTGCAGACATCCTGTGCAACCCTGAGCAAGTCATCACCTCCCGGTGCCCTTCCTCCTCCCCTCCAAAATGGGGGGACTGCCATGTTTACTTGTCTTTCTGGGAAGGCCACATGGTTTAGGGGCTTCTCCCTCCCAAAGCCTGGAAGGGTCTTGCAGAGAAGAGAGGGAAAATTCACCAGGATCCAAACTGGCATCTGGGAAACGTTGGAGCTGCTGTGTGCCCTGCGAGGGGAGCAGAGCTGTCTCGCACCAGCTGAGGAGCTGGGCTCCTTCTTTCCGCCCAGTGTCCTGAGGTTCAGCCTGCACGGTGGGTGCTTGCAAGCAGACCTCGGGTTTGGTAGCTGCGTTCAGCAAGATAAAAGGTGGATTAAGACAAAATACATACAGCAAAAACTATATGCCCGAGCAGCACTGGGGCACAAAACTTTCTGAACAAGACAGGATTCTGTGTACCTCTCCACAAAGTAAATACTACCACATGTGCATTAAAAGGCTCCTATTATTTACAGAGTGCTGACATGAAACCCCCTGAAAGAGTTAGTATTTTGTTAGGTAAACGTTTTTCCCTCTGAGCATTTTCCTCTTCTCCCTCTCCCCTCCCCCCCGTCCAATAACTTACAGATGTTAGAACAATAAATTGAATGAATAGTTTCCCACACTGGAATGCCTGCATGCCGAAGAATGCAGAAATGATTTCTGGCCAGTTTCTGACACTGATCTACAACTAGACTGCATATATTCTGTTGCTCTTGTATCAAGTCTTGAGCTGCTCCCTGCCAAGAATTAAGTGCTTGTTCCATAAACCTGGTGTAGATTATCACTTAGCTGTATAGATGTATCTAATAGAATTAAATAGTTTGGCTCCTGACCAGTAACAGATGTGCTACATATAATGCAATAATAATGAGACTGAAAGCACCATGTTATGCCAAGGGAACATTGTGAGATAGCTCACATTTCTTCTGTTGCCCAGTCAAAGCTCTGTGAAAAGTAAATCGAAAGTCCCATGTTTATATGAACAAAACAAGCTTTGGCTTTCCTTCTTTTTTCATTTTAATCTTACAATGGGTTTGTTATCCAGCCCGTGCACAAAGGCGAGCGCGGGGTCAGCTTTCGTTTCTATGGAGCAATGGATTTGCTTTACCATAGTTTTATTTTTCACTAAAGTTCTCCTGTAACTTAAATGGTTATAATGAAATAATGTTGAACCAAGTCATAACTATCTGCTTGGGACATCTGAGCCCGTGTAACTTGACCCGTTGGGGACAGAATGGGTTGGGTAGGAGGAGGAAGAGCTCAGTTGTACACATAAGTTGATCTTTTATTTTCAAAAACAAAACTAAAAAAAAAAAATAATCAGGACATAGTCCTGTGGTGAACCATGTATTTCCTACAAGGCACCCATGTCCTCCTGATTTCTATTGAAATGGAGGTTCTCAGTTCTCCAGCAATGACGTTCTTTATTTTTTCTGCGGGGAAGGGAGGAAAACCCTCAGACATGGGGCGCCCACACCGAGTCTCGCCGGCAGACCGCAGCGTGGCCAGGGGCACAGCCACCTTCAGGTCACGGCAGACGCTCAAAGATGAGCGGTGGCACTGGTGGCAGGGACGTGACCTGCCCACCCGCTGAGCTGAACCCATGTTATCCATCGCGGCTGTTGATGAGCACCGCAGCTACCCGGCGGGCAGGGCTGGGGGAGAGAAACCTCTCCGCCTGAAACTGGGACAGGCGGTGGGGGCAGGATAGCTCTCGGAAGTGCAGAAAAGGCGTCCAAACAAGCTGTTACTGGATGCTGGCGACCTGGCTGTGCTGCCTCTGTTCTTCAAGTGTGGGCATGGCTAATGAGAAAGTTGTGAAGGGGAGCGAATTCCCCGAGTACCTGACTGTCTCAGCCTTTCTTGACCCGTGTCGGTCTGGGTACAGACGGAGTACAGCACAGAGACTGCACTGCACGAGCAGTCCAGGTTACAGATGAATATCAGGGCTCCAAGATGTTATTGTTAGATCTATCAGCTGTCTTTGATGCCCTGAGGTATTGTTGAGTTGCTTTTGATCCTCAGCAAGAATAGATGGGACTGTGCTCTGCTCACTTTTCCCTTAGCTTTCAGAGAGATCTCAGAAGGTAATTTTGGATAACTGCCCTAATTTATTGACCTTCAGGGAATGCTGCCTGATGTTTCATCAGTGATGTACACAAAATCAGTGGGGGTGATTAATGAATTGATACTTTTTTTGCAATTCCCTTGGACAGACGGAGCTATTATTAGCATTGGACAGGTACCTCTGAATATATTCTGCAACCATCCATTTGAATACAACATGGAGAGGCCAGGCTGCCATAGCGACATTCAGATAAAACCAGTCTTTCCAGCTCTAGTGGAAAGACCACATATGAGAGCGTTAAAAGGCCTGGTGCTGTAACAGAGAGGAGGTAGTCCTTTGGGAGAAGAAGTTGAGTTGGTGCTCGCTGATTGCTGGAGCTTGGATTCAAGACCTGGAGATGATCCACTCTGATGGACAGATGTAACTCCTCTTTCCCTCTGCTTTCCCTGTTTGAGAGGAAATGCTCTGGGTGACAGAAACATGAATGTGACCACTCTGTTAAGAAACGGTTATGGAAAATTCATGCAAAACTGGATCCCCAGAGTTATGACTGACAGCAACACTGGGGCCAGGGCCATGCAACCCCACCACATGCCTGATTAAAGTGAAACTGCCCGGCTTGAATTTCCAGGATCAAATGGCTGTAACGCATTGTACAGACCAAGAACTGATATACTGTGATGAGAAATTTTGGACCAAGCAACCGACTCAGCCTATGCTTACACACAGTTCTGAGGCATGGGAAGCAGCAGCAGCTAAATTTGGCAAATAAATTATTCACCCAGCTCTATTAAAAGCAAAAGAAAGGGATAGAAAATAGCCATCTGGGAAGCAAGGAAAAGCTCAAGACAATTATCCTCCTTACTGTACATCATCCTCACAATAATACTCAGGGAGAATGTGACAATTGATTACAACTAATTGGAGGTTAAATTAAATGATAATTAGCATTAATCAATAGCAGTGTTGGCATGCCAGCACATCTCTCCTTTAGGCAATTCACCTCTAATCCCCAACACACCAATAAGGCTGGTGATCTGTGAGCCCAGCATGTGCTCCTGCCATCAGTAAAGAAGCAAGTCCCAGCAGCATTGACCTGGAGGGTTGGAGGAAAGAGAGCATTTCAATGAAAGACAGACTTGCCATCACGAGAGATGGCTGCTACACTACTCCCGCAGCTAATTGCAGCCAACATCAAAGACTAGGGTGCCCTCAAATGATGGAGGCTGGTAACGACAACTCAATGCCCGCCTGCTTTCAAACAGCAGATCACAGAGAGCCCTGCCTTAGCATATTATTCTGCTTTTGTTAAGAACACTCGTTTCTCTTCCTCTCTCCTTTTTTTTTTTTTTTTTTGGTGGTGTATTATTGTGTGGCCAGTGCACAAGGAATAGCCATGATTGCACAGTCCCTGCTAAGGCAGTATTGCCTCTTTGCAAAGGGCCAGTTTAGCTGGGAGGTTGGGGAAGAAGAGTTTGCTCCAAGGCTATCATGTGCAGACACAGAAGTCAGCGGGCTTTTTGCTCTGATCTTAATGTTGAGTCCTAATTTGTAGTTGTGTTTAAGGGGAGATGAAGTGCCACTTTGTCATTCACCCAGAGCCCTGGTTCTGCTGCAATAAAAAAAATGCAGGCACTTTCTGTGAGCACTTGAACAGTGTGTGCATGTGTGCGTCATGCCCTGTGGACATCCAGCCCTCAGCTGCCAACAAATGGTAGAGACTCCCAGTTGGGCAGGAGGATTTTGGACAAGCCACACATACTCATTGAACCTTCACCTGCCTCATAACCAAGAGCTGCCAGTTCCCCCTGCGGTATTGAAAACAATTTCATCTCAGAAGGCTTAGAGCAAGGATTTGTCTAAACAATGTCAACATTTGGATGACAAATTGGACAGTTCTTGGGAGACTTTTGGCTTCTCACGCTTCCCCAGGTATGTCCAGTCGGACCCTGGAAGCAAAAGGCTGTGCCAAGTGGACACACGCAGGAAAAGGAAAGAGGGAAATGTTTTAACACTGCTCACACCTCAGGCAGTGCTTTGGGGTGAGTGCGGGGAAAGGAAGCACAACCACTTCCTCTCCCTTTCCGTGCCTGGCCTCTGCCGGGGGACAGGTCTGGAGGGCAACAGCCTGTGCAGAGCCACCGGGAAGTGTCTCCACTGTCAGTTGCCCTTATTTTCTCACACAAGCAACATGCAAAAAAAAAACTTCAGCTCAACTCAACTAGCTTCTTGTCCCCATCCCCAAAGCTAAGGAACCAGGAACATGAAACAAAAATCTTATCTGCTTTTGGAAGTTTTATCAGCACAGCTCACAGAAATGCAGTTTTCTACATAGTGTAAGTGATGCCAATATCAGCATTTTTATGCTGATACTAGGGAATTTTGTTGATCTTACACTGCAAAGCTCTGCTTCTGAATGTTTTGCCAATCTACATGAGGTAGGGAGGCAAAAAATCCCACCCTGCTCTCAGAATTCTCGATGCCAGTCAGGACTGGGACAAGATATCCTGCTGTCGTGTGGCTCGTTCCTATACTTTTAGTCCCTGTATGTCTCCCAAGTGCCTAGATTTCCCACATGGTCCTTCCTCAGGTGGTCACCTGAAAAAGCACTGCAAACATGACCATGCCATGGTTTTGGAAACCATCTCTAGTCCACCTGCCCCAGGCTGGGAATGAGTGACTTATCCCTGTTGGGAACGGATATGCTATGCCATGCCATAGAAGAACTCTATTGCCTTTAAAACACCATTTACTGTAGGTGGATTTCCCAGTGCAATGGTCCTAATTTTACCTTTTCAGTGCCCTTAAATATCAACACATCCACATCTGTAACCTTTGTTCTCTCCTTGTGTCCTGCATGCTGTTGTCCAGTCTCTTGCCAAATGGAGACTGTAAGCTGTCATTTTCTGGTGGGTTTTGGAGGAAAGAAGACCTTATAGCAGCCTTCCACCATCTAAAAGGGGCCTACAAGAAAGCTGGACAGGGACTTTTTACAAGGGCATGTAGTGATAGGATGAGGGATAATGGCTTCAAACTGGAAGAGGGGAGATTTAGAATAGATATAAGGAAGAAATTTTTCACTCTGAGGGTGGTGAGGCACTGCAACAGGTTGCCCAGAGAAGTTGTGGAGGCCCCATCCTTGGAGGTATTCAAGGCCAGGTTGGATGAGGCTTTGAGCAACCAGGTCTAGTGGGAGGTATCCTTGCCCATGGCAGGGGGGTTGGAGCTAGATGATCTTTAAGGTCCTCAACCATTCTAGGATTGATTCTATGATTGAAACCAGGTGTTGGAACACATCTCTAGTCAGCACACCTTGGCAAACTCTTCTCAGTTTCTGAATATCTGGAGGAACAAATTCTGATTCAAAACCTGGGGATCTACTTCATCACACTGCCATTCTCAAGCCAGTAAGTCATCTGCTGAGAGGAGACTTACCAGCTCCAGCAAAGTCTTATGTTATGCACTCAGCTTCCAGTTCAGAGCCGTCCTGCCTCTGAGCTGCTCAGAACAAATACACAGTAAGTAAAATCTCTCAGGAAAAGGCAGTGGTAGACCTACAGAGACACCAATCTTGTCTTCACTGCTCCATCAGCATGAAAAGGAAGGGGCTGTGTAAGTAACCAGATATTTAGATTGCACCCAAGATAATGGGAAGAGGACAAAGAGAAACATCTCTCCAGCCTAGAGGAAAACATGGCTTTCGTTGCACTGACCACACACATTAAGCATCTTTGATCGAGGGAAAAGCAGGTGGTAAAAGACAGCATAGAAAAAGCTTGGTCATGCCTAACACGTCCCTTTCCAGATCAATATATTCTTGTGAAGATATAATCTTCCTGCTGTAATGCTGACAGGTTAATGACAGCATGAGTTATCTGCTATCTAAATGCCCGCATCAGTACCTGAGTTAGATTAACCCTGGACGGACTTAACTACTTGTGCATGCAACTCCATAACCTGTCATCACAACCCCCTCACTGGTGACTTTTCCTGCCTTTACTTTATTAAACCATTGTGCTGCAGGCCTTCTCCTTCCCCTGCCTACGTCATGCTGGGTTTTGAGGGTTGTGCTGGTGGCCAGGGAACCCCTCCATCTCCTCCGAGCCACAGCCTGGGCAGGTCTGCCTGCGAGGTGGCTCTGTCTCCAACAGAGGCACTGCCAGCGTAGGCACACCACCCGATGGGAAGGACCCTCTTTGCCATGGGGAAGAATGGACAAGTGGAGATACTTGCCCTTTCAGCGCAACTGAGAAGTGGGATGAAAAAGAGTCACCTGTTCCTATAATTCCCCCAGCATGTGGCACTTGTAAATTTGGAGCAGAGCTTTTATTTTTAAAATTAAGACTCAAATTTGTGGCCATGTATTTTACTGAGTTTGGGTTTCAAGTGCAATCCAGTCCTTTGAAATAAATAAAGTCCAGACAGCGTGCTGTAATGGTGCAGCAGGTTGGAAAGGGGATGAGATACGGCTGGGCGGCATTCCTGGGATCCTGCCCTGGTTTTGGCCCAAAATTTGCAACATGGATTACTTCAGCACATAGGTGGGGTCAGGGTCCAGTAGCATTTGCAATGAGTAGTCTGCACTGTAGCTGGCCTGGGACTCGGGGGATTTAGGCTCTAATCCTGCTTCTGGTCTTGACCTCCTGGATAATCTGGAAGAAAAAGGCAGAAGGTGAAGAGTTTTTAAAAGGGAATTTGAGTCTGTTGGTTTAAATTTCAGTAGAATACCCCTGCCACGCTCTCATCAGTTGCCAGAGAAATGCCACTAACAACTTCCAAATTGCCCCACCTCACTCTTACATTAAAAAAGACAAAGAGGGCAAATTCAGAAGGGCAGGGTGCAAACATCTGCTTCTCCCGCGTGCTGCATTTGGACTGGAAAGCGCTCGCACTGCTGCCTGGGAATATTAGTAGTTTAACACGTAACTGAATTAGCGGTGAGAGAAAACAAATCACATGTGACCGAGTCTTCTGACAGAAGCAGCTTTGATGTCCTTCTGGTCGGGCTTGCCTGCTTCTCAGCCCAGCCACCCCCCACCTGCACCCCACCCCACCCCGTCAATAAACTGTTTGTTTAGCCTCGCACAGATTATTCATTTCTTGGCACGGAGCGCTCAGCTCCAAAGAATTAACATTTGGATTGTATTTACTGGCTAGCAAAGTGCCAGCGATACAGCTGGGATTCGTTGCACAAACTATTTTGATGGGGGAAATCAATGACAAACTGAGAAGAGGAGGATCAAACAGGGAACTCTTTTGCAATCATTGTTTGAAAACATCATGTTGGTGATATTTGGAGCTTCTAAAAGGGGGGTGGGGTGGCAAATGGGGTGGGGTAGCCTTCTCCCGGGTCTTCTCGCTGACTCCCACACACAACAACCTGACCCTGTCCCGGTCCTAGAATAGATTAGTCACAGGACATTTCATTTTAAACCCAAGCTCACAGGTTTTTTTCCTACAGAAGAGGAGACTCTCTGGATGTTTATTGCTATTTTGCTGGAATTTCTCTCTGGTCGGAGAGGGATTTGAAAACTAAATACATTTCCTGTTGGAGGCCAAGGGCTGCGAGCTGCAAGGAGAAGCATTGCCTTTGGCTTGGTTCAGCAGTAAATAATCACTTGTGTTCCAAAAAGTCATTCGCATTGGCAAGGGCTCCCAGCACCTGCAGATAGAAGCGCCCGGGGCAAGTCCAAGCACTTCATTTAGACTGTCCCTATTACGATCAATCAGACCCCATTCCTCTTAGCCACAGGAAATTCTAGGCTTAACCCACATGCGTTTTAAAATTAAAAAGGTGGAAAGACGTGTGGTTAAAGACACAGAAAAAGAGATATGGCAATGGAGAAGGGGTTTTGTATGTCTGCACCAGAAACTTTCTTTTTTTCACTTCAACCCTCCATGTGAAATTTAAGCACATGAAATGGTCATCTTTTCAATATTTTGATGGTTGGAAAAGTCTAATAGCTTGCCTTCACCCCCATTCTACTTGTATGTGTTTTGCGTCACCTTGTTTTCCACAATACAGGCACATACGGAGGAAATTGTCTATCTTTGTCTTCCTATTTTTTTTTTCTCTTAAGCTTTTAATGCTGGCTGGGTTAAACAGTTTGGCAAATTCTCTGAGCACAAGTGGTGTCAGAGCCCGACAGGCAACGCGTTTGTCCTTAGCTCTCTGGCCGACGAGCTGACATGGCAGGACTATCCTCTCCTGGGGAAAACATAGTGCAAATAGTTAAAAAAACAGCTTAAGTCGTTTACGTCCCAAACCCACAGCAGCACATTGAATAACTTCTCTTCAGTGGACCTTGGATCAGGACCTGACAGCAAATCTATGAGATGTGTGGATGAGGATTACTGCATGAGCAGGGTTGGGGGATCACATCTGGCTATGCTCAGGATACGCTCCTGTTTCCTCGCATCCCAATGGAGTTTAATTTCACACAATATATTCCCTAGCCCAGGTGTCACAAAACAACAAGTGCTGCCAGCAGCCACTTCGGGCCTTTCTCTAGCTCCTTGTAATTTCAAACCTGTTGCCAGAAGAGACAACATTTTTTGAGGCAACATGGGGAATTGCTTGCATGGATAGCCCCGAGGTCTTCACCTTACAAGTCTGAACCCTCTTCTCCTCCTCTTAACCACAGTGCCGCAGAGTGAAAACTGGGAGTGGGCTTCCCTCTGGCTCAGATGGAGGTTTGACTGGCCTGGGAACTTTCAACTCTGGCTGTGCCAGGGACACTGGGAGCATCCCGGTGCTATTTTTACCAGTACTAGGAACATTGAGTTCAGACTTGTGCTGCCACCAGCCAAAGAGGAGCTGGTAGTGCCTTTGGGAGCGTGACTCAAAGCAGCTATCTCAGCACCGTGGTGTCCCTGAGTACCAAAATAACCATGGATGTAGGAACATCCCGGGCTGAAGCGGGGAGCCGTGACTCACCGAGATCACACAGTGTCAGGTTGCTTTGCTGTGCAAAGACAGTTTACAGCACAATAAAATAGCATCTGCTCCTCCGCCCTCTGGAGATACTAAAGGTCTTCAGCCCTAGGACTCCAGCCTCGCTTAATCTGCTGCTGGATTTCCTACTAATGCAGACCTGTCACCGCAAGCGCTCGGTTGTGCGTGTGCAGCATCACAGCAAAGGTTCACTTCAGCAGGCCATTGCCATCGGCAATTAGGCTGGAGCAAAGCTCCGTCTCAGTCTGAAATGCAATGAAAACGCTGGAAAGGCAGCGCCGAGTCCCACTCGAGCAGACTCCACAGGTTCTTCTTCAACCAAAGCCAGGTAAGTGGAGGCTGCCACCACCCCTGCTGCTCCGTGGGCGTCGGGGGCACCATCCATCAAAGTAACACCTGGAGAACAGCCCTGTGTCAGTGCCAGCTGCCAGGACGAGGGAAATATCGTCCACTGCTCAACAATATAAAGGGCTTCTTTCCTCCTCCTCCACTAAGTAAACTGTTAAAGACCGTGACCCCTGGAAAACATAATAAGAGCGGAGGAATTTACAGTCGTGTGTTACAGGTCAAGGCATCAAGCGTTTCACAACCTTGTGATTCCAGCCAAACGCTCCTCTGTCTGTCTGCTCTGCGCACATGCAGCTCCTGTTCTCACATACACACACGCACACAACAGATACGCGTGGTAAAAATGTTAAATGGAGGCCTGGCTTTTGTTTTCTGACCTTCCTGCCATAATGAACGGTGGCGAAGACATTAGCAGCAGGGCAGCTTCCTCATAGAGACCTGGAGAATATTCAGTGGGCATTTGCCACCGTGAACACCCATGTCCCACCACACAGTGCCTAAACACAGCTTACAAGGAGCTCAGTGTTAAGATTAGTCTAAACCAGAACAGAAAGTGGACATTGTGGCTTCATTTGAGATGGGATGGAGAAGTTCTTGGGGCAGGAGAGCTGGGGAACGCTGGAGCATCAGATGAAGGGGGAGCCGGGTACAAGCTAAGCAGAAATGGCTGCAGGGTGCTTGGGAACTGTGTCCTCATCTTCATTCAAACCACTCCACAGTGTAGAGCCAGGCTTTCCAGCTGAGCCAGACACCCTCTCCTCGGAGGGGACACCAGGAGCCTCAAGGCTTGGGACACAGCAGCCTTGCGGGAGCAGTTTGAACACAGCGTGAGGCAGGGCTCAGACCTGGGCATTGACCTACATTAACAAACCCTAAAAGAGAGGTTTGATTAGAACAACTAGCATGAACAAGTTAACGGCTTTTTGCTTATTTGGGCAGGACTATTTGATTTAAATGCCTAATTGGGATGTGGGAGAAAGGACTTCTGTGCTAAAGAATGACCACTGTAAGCAAACGCTACCAAGATTCCTCTTAACTGACCTAGAAAGATGAGGTATTCCTAGTACTGTGAGAGGCAAAAAGTGAATTGAAAACCTCCCCTTGAAGTAACAAGACCTTGTTAACTTTCTATACAATGAAAAAAAGGAAAAATCTTTAACCTCTCAATTAAAAAACATGTATTTATGTATATATATATTTAGTAACTCCTACTTACGGATCTTTTAGAGTTCAAAGCAGTGCCGCTGTATGATCTTGTCAAACCATTGCAAAAGTCTTGTACTAGCACTGAATACTTAAGATGTGGCTACTTCTGCATTTCAGACTGAGGATTGGACTCAAGCATATATGGATGAGCAGGGACCAGCCGTTCCGTGAGGATGAACCATGAACACTCTTGGAAGCACGCGTTGCTTGCGTGGTTCACCCCTTGCCTGTCACATCACCAAACCTCAGCCTTCCCTCTCCCAGGACGAGCCCACACAAGGCCATCACGAGGGTAGGGAAGCACATAGCCTGGGTGGATAATTACTGATGGCAATGACGAGAACTTGGTTGCATGTCTGGCACACTCCTAATCATCAGGGTCCAGATGGGCCATGGCCACAGGGCAGCAGCTTGACAGAGTGATTCACCGTGGCTACACAAGCCAGATGACTTTCTCTGGCCATTACTCTCCTACCCTCTGCCATGGCCTACAGCAGATCACAATGGAGCTCCACTAAAACATCTAATACCATAGGAAATATAAATTTTCCTCCAGCTTGCAATACTGCATCAAGCCTCAAATACGTGTAGCTGTTGCTCTGTGTGTACGTGTTTGTATATGGATGCACACACATACATTTACATTTATATGTGTGTGCAGAGGATTAAACATAAGGTTTGATGCATAGGCATGAGGATGCACAAGAGGGGATCAGCAGATTCTTAAAGCCCAATTAGCCAACAAACTACTAACTCCTTTTGCCCAGGCCTATCACAACAGAAGAAATGCAGGCTGGCAGCAAGAGCCCATGTTTTCATCCTTCTTACATATCCATCACCGCCTTCCAACAATTTCCAGTAATAAGAAGCCTAGCTGCAGCCAAATAAGAGGCCATCTCTGCCATAAAGCAAAGAGGAAGCAGAGCCTGTTCTTGCAGCACAGAACCTGCAGGAACATTTGCCAAAGTCCTCAGAGGAAATGTGCTGGCAGCATCTCAAGGGTGTAAAATAACTCCATGCTGTACCTGCTTCCCACCTTCCCCTGCAGACACTTCCACACATACATGCAGCTGGAAAGAAAGGGGCAGACCTAAAGAAAACTGACATCTCTTGCAAATTAGAGGAGGCCATCCCATTTTTTGGAACAGCTCTGTGTAACTCCCTAACATGGCTTCCATTCTGCAAATGTCACACAAATTATCCATCAAAGGCCAATAACTGTGAAAGGTGATGGGGTGATCACCATGCAACAGGAGGTATTTCCTTCCAGGGCTTAAGCTAGCTGTGGCTGGTCTTATCTGTGCCTCTCTGTCCCAGTGTGACAGAGTAGCCCCTACCAGTCCAGGCATTGTTTTGCTTCCAGCATGGGATAACAACTATTTCCAGTTGCACCAGTGGTTTGTGTGATGCAGCCACCTTGACACTAATATCCCAAATGGGGTCTCTAAGTATGGACAGCTGCTGGGCAGCAAGCACACCCTCCCTTCACCTGCTCAGTTGAGTCCTGACCTACTGCGTCTGGGTCCTCCCAAGAGCTCATGACTCAGGACAACGTGGAGGTCATGGGGATCCATGGGGATACAACATGCAGCAGCAAACAGTGTTGGGTGCTGCTCTGGGCACAGCTTGCACGCACAGGTTATAATAAGAAGACAAGCAGGAAGGCTTTGGACATCTTTGAGTACCTTCTGTTTTGGGACCCCAGCAGTCAGGGAAAGGAGTGAGGTGCCCATCACCTGAAAAACCACTAGCGCAAATGTGGCATTATATCCCAGATATAAGACCAACCTCCCTTCTCAGCATTTGTTTCAGGTCGCCTCCAGATCAAGTTTTCCTCCAAGTCCCCTCCTTGCCCTAAATCTTTTAACATCAGATGTAACCCCAAACCCAAGACAAGAGAGAGCCAGAAACAACCTCCTGGATGGTGAGAGATGTCATATTTGATTTTCCCAGCTAACAGGAAAGTGAAACATTTAACACTTCCCTTCAGATCTGATCCTTTCCTCTCTTTCTCTGCCTTTATAAACCACTGCTGCATGGGGAAGAGGCCAAAAGAATAATATCAATTGTCTTTCACAGCACAGAGACCTACTCGGAAAAGGCGCCCTGTTCTGCAGGAGCACAAATGCTTTTTCAAGTGCTTCTGGCAGAAGAAGAGTGCAGAATCCTTCCAGGACTGCTCTTTATCTGGTGAGATGGCTCTCTGTAGAGTTGGGGGAGGGAAGGCTGCTGCTGAAGTGTCTTCATTGCTTTTCTTTTCTTTCCTGTGACTTTTCTGCAAGAGGATGTTTAAAGAAAAAAAAAAGAAAAAAAAAAAAAAGGAAGGGTATGCTGCAATGCAATCACAGAGCTACAGCTCTAAAGCTTTCTGGAGGTCTCCCTCTTCCAGGCCATCTTGGACTGCAGTTGGAAGTGCCTCTATGAATCTTCAAAGAGTTTTGGTGGAACAGGGTTTCTTTTCTCCCTAATAGAAAAGAATGAACTAGTCTCTTTTCTTTAAATGATCTAAGCAGCAATTTTTTTCTTCTTCACTTAGACAAGCAGAGCAGTTTGCTTCAGTTTGCTTTCCTTTTTTTATTTTTTTATTTTTTTAAAAAAGAAAATGTGAGGGGGAAGTTTCTTGCAGTGTATTACAAGCAAGGTATGTCTCAGACCCTTGGTCTCCCAGAGATAATTCTGTAGCAGTAAATAATACAGGTTTCTGATGTTATGATTAGGGATCTTCAAGGCAATTCAGGTGATTTAGTTTTAGTCTCAACACAGATTAGAACTGCAGTTTTAGCATGGATTTTAAGTTCTAGGATGGATTTTAAGTCAGTACAGGGCAGTTTGCCACCAAAAGAGACAGTCCTGACCTCTCTCCTGCGCTTTTCCTCAAGAATGGTTTGATACTGGTGATCAAAAACTGACCCTCTGAGAGAAACTACTGTTTTTCTGACGGATCAGCAACCCACAGAACAGTGTCCGTATTTCCCCCCATGCAGTTGTTGTATGGAGCTGCTGCAGGTAGGTAGTCCCATGAGCTGCCAGGGACTTCTCCCCTGCTTCAGGGACAGCATGTCCAACGGCAGACCATGGCAGAGAGCTGCTCCTTGGACATCTACAACACATGTTGGGGATGCGAGCACTGAGATTCAGAGCCTGAACTGCTGATGTGTGTTTAAATATCTTTTTGCCAGCCTTGTAGCTATTATTGGGTGGTGGTCTTTATTTATGAGGCAGGCAAGCAGTGGGACTCCAGAGAAAAAGGAGAGAAAAGAAGAGCAAGGGGAAGCTCTTCCCAGTCCGAAAGATTCTCCTCTTTGGTTTAGGGTACACAAAAGCCAACGTGAGTCTTTCTCCAGATTTCAGGGAGCTTTGGATAAGGCCCAAGGTGCATCATTATCCCATGACAGAATAAAGACACATACTCATTTTTATGAGTGAAAACTATTCTTTCTCTCCAGTGAATGGCTGAGATCTGAACACAGCTGCTATTTTGCTCTCTGCAGTGAATCACTTCTGATTCTTAAGTATTGAAACAGTGACACGCATTCCCCTCGCCTAACATGGGGACCTTTCTCCATCATTGTACCAGGAGAATAATATAGTAATTCATGCCGTCTTCATTTTTTCAGCTTTGTTATTGCTGGGACTCCTTTCACTTCAGGCTGAAAAAGCAGGCAACTGGGGCAGAGTGGAATGCTGACATCTTAAAATATGAAATTTCTGAGAATGGAACACCTCCAGAAGAGCTGGAGTACTCAAACATCTCTTCCTCAACTGGTGAGCAGGAAATGCAGGAGTGGCCTTATATGAAATAACAAGGAGACATGACCAAAAAAAAAAAAAAAATCCATTTTCTATTACTTGGCAGGTTGTGGTAGATTTTCCTCGAAAGATGAGTTGGGTGTTTTGCTGGCAGAACTGGCTGTGCGGAAGAGCCTACATCCCTTCTCTTCATCCTGGCACATACCGGAGACTTGAGAGCGTCTGCCTGATAATTCTTAATATCACGTAGCAAGAAATAAATGTGATGATTGTAAAGCATTTAGGAGAGATAAACAGGCATGATCAGAGGCCTGGGGAACAGGAGATATGAGGAGAGGCAGAAAGAATGATCCTCATTCAGTCCAGAGAAGAGGAGGTATAAGGGAGACAGGAAAATAATGCTAAGGGGGATCTTTGGAGGTCATCCAATCCATTCCTCTCCCCTGAAACAATCTCAGCAAAATCTAAATCACTCCTGATAGATATTTCTTTGACCTGTTCATAGAGATCTCTGCTGTTGCACAGCCTACAAGCTCCCAAGGCAACCTGGCTTAGCGCTTCATGAGTCTCACTACTAAAATATTTTCTTATCAGCTTATTCTGAATCATTCTTACTCCAGTTTAAAGCCTCTCATCTTATCAGCCATGCTCAATTCCTAAACAAAACCAAACTTTCTTTTCTGTTCACCACTCCTGTGTTAAAGGAAATAAGATGACATGATTTTTTCTTGACCAACGCACACTGGCTCTTATTCCTTTCCTTTTCCCAGGTGCTTCCAAACAACTAAATTGCTTGATATTTCCTGGAGCTGAAAATACGGATGAGCTGGTGGGTAATTCCCATGCTCCTCTGTTTTCCCTTCTTCTGTATGAAGATGGTACCACATTTGCCCTTTTCCAGTTTTCTGGTATCTTGCTTAGCTTTTCGTGGCTTCTCAAAGATAACCACAGATATCTAAGATCATTTCAGTCCACTTTCAAAATATTCTAGGATGAAGTTCATCAGGTTCAGCCAATTATAAAACACGAAGCTTATCTAATTTTCCCACTTCTTTCCTTATTCTGTGCTGAACTCCTATCCTTTTTTGATTCAATTTCCAGTCCTGTTAGCCTCCTGCTCTCAACTGATCTTTTAAATGAACACTGATACAAAAAAAGGCTTTAAACACTTCTCCCCCTTGGTATCATCTGGTGCTACCTTTCTCTTTTCATCTTGTGATAACTGTATTTGCTGAACAATTTCTTGGTACTCACTCTTCGTGTATGTAAAAGAGATCTGCAAAGAGAAAAGGAACATGCTATTCCTCACAGCCACCAAGGGCAGGACAAGAAATAATGAGCTTCAAGTGAAGGTTAGACATTAGGAAAAGGATTTTACCTGTTAGAACAGGAAAGACCAGGAATGCATTATCTTGGGAGTTTGCAAATTTTTCTGTCATTGGCAGTTTTTAAGCATAGATCACACAAGTAATTTTTAGCCTTTTTGAGTTTGTGAACTCCTAGCCCAGGTTTAGCCCAGTGCTAATCTACTGTTTAGACTTGCCTGAGACAACCCACCCACACCCAGATGTGCTCCACAAAAATGCAGAAGTCTGTGGACTGCACTCTAGGAATCCATGAATTACAGACAAACATTTGTCAGGAACTGGGTCAGGGGTTCCTGCCCGTCTGCTTTTCTACGATTCAGTGATCCCCAAATTCCCAGGTCTTATAGCTGCATCCTCTACATTTGTGATGTCTCAGAAGTGAAATTAATGTTGTTCTTTGCAGTTTCATTGCTTCCCTTCACTGAATAGTAGCTCTGAAATTGTCTGTACTTTTTAACAAACTTGATAATAATTGTTTCATCTGCCCTACAGACCAATTAATTAGTGACTATTAATGTCTAGCCTATTGCATCCACTTTATAGTGCTGCAGGTCATGCAATGATGCTGGAGCAGAGGAGAGACAGATCTGAACTGCCTTCTCGTCCTCCAATCTCCAGATCATTCTCCTTTCCTTAAATCTCATCCATCTGTATAAAGGGAGAACTGAACTGATGTTTGGGTAATTTGCATATGCAAATCTGAACTAAAGAGAAACCCTCACGGCTACTGCATAGAGGCTTCTGTTAAATGTTATAAATTGAAATGCTTTCCTCCCCAAGCTAAAATAAAAAGTGCCCTGGAGGGTATATTTCTGAAGGGTTTGTGACTAACCTGATTAGTCACCCTAAATTGTGATAGATGGAAGGAAAAAGCAGTTGTCAAACAAGGAGGAAATTCCAATAGAAGAGTAAATTTAAGGATGACAGTGATGATAAATTCTTACAAGCCTTAGAAAAGATCAGCCTTTTGTGTAGCTCTCATAAGGACCATTGAGTGCTCACTATATAATGGGCTGTTGTTTAGATAACTGTAGGAATGTGGTGATTGGATTTAAAAAGGGGGGAAAAAAAAAAAACACCACCTTATGTCCAGGCTGATCTGAGCTTATTTTAAGGTACTAAGACCTGTAACTAAAATTTTAAGAACTCTCTTTCCTTGCTACTCCTGCAGGTGAGCTTGAGACTGCTAGGCCAGGGGGAGGAACTGCAAGAGAGGATGACACTCATGGTTAGATGACTTCAGATGGAAGCCAGGTATAAATTTTAAACAGTCGGTATTGGGAAAAACTCAGCAAAGTTTCTGCTTCGTTTTTGTCACTAATAATTTCTAAACTAAAGTCAGATGGTTTTCTAATATACATGTTCTATTTGCAATGGGAACTAGACCAGCAAAGAACAGAGAAGATGATCACAATTAACTCTTCTAGGTTGATTATTGCTTCATGCTTTCTTCCTTTCTGAAATATGTAAGAAATTATAATCTTAAATCCAATGTAAGAAGGCAACAATTTTTCTGTTCCTCTCTGAAAAAACATGATCCACTGGAACCAGTTTAGCAAGACATGTAGGGAGGGAAACTAAAATACTTCTCCTCCTCCGTCCAGAATTGTCTAGCAATTCTTCAGCTGGTGGAAAACTGAAGGCAAAAGAGCAATAAATTTCATTCACGTTTTTCAGCATTTCAAGTTTTCAAGTATTACTAAAACTTAACAATTCCAGCCCTTTCTAAGATCAATATCACATGGTGAGTACAAGGGGCTGATATTGCTAGAGTTGATAGCAGTTGATTAGTTTGGGACAAATACAAAAGAAGTGCACATAGACTCAATCTTTTCTGTTTTCTGATTTATTTGTTTGCTTTGGCATTGAAATTCTTACCAATATATGCACAGTAATAGCACCTAGGAGCTTCAGTCATGGAACAGAACGACATTACGCTAAGATTGTACATTACAAAAAGGCAGCCCATGCACTGAAGAGCCTGCATGGTTGTCATTCAACTTGACACCAACGCTTAACGGGTCTGGTTAGTTCCTGGCCATGAATTACGTGAAGTTTCAGCCAAAGAAAGACTGAAGTTTTCTTTAGTCATGAGTCCTTCCCTCAACAGTTGAACTCTTTCTATTTTATGTGGTCATTTCTGATCAATGGGGTCAGAAGTAGTGACTTCTCCCATCTATGATAAATGGCTTGCTGATGTAGTCCAAAGCGGGAGGCAGATCAAATCTCACAAGAAAGCCTGTTTTTGTGAGATTCCAAGCCAAAAAATGCCTTTTTAGGAGGTGTGCATGCCCTCGGTGACCCTTTCTTATAAGCTTATCATATTTTTGGCCATTTGTTGGACAAACTGAGAAGTCTGAAGAGTTCTTTCAACTAAACCTGGCTCTTGGCTAGATGGGATAATTGCTCTACTCCTGCTACTGCGTGTGCATTTTTGAATAGAGAATTAAAACAGCATGAACTTCACTCCATCCAAGATTTGGCAATATCCCTCCAGAACAGTAGATTAAATCAGTATTTCCCAGACTTCCTGCTAGATGTATCCTTCTCTAATAAAAGCTTTTTTATTTGTTTATTGCCTTAGCTCATTTCCACTAAGAAAATGTCTCTTTTGTCTAATCATAAATCTTCCAGGACTGCAGTGTGAGGATCCTATGCACACATGGATAGGCTACAGGAGTGATTTTTCTCAGGTTTAATGTGACAACATTAAACACCAACTGTAAAACAGGATCCATGGGATTTCCTCTTACTTTCAAGGACTGGCAGTGATGTCTTTTCCCAAGAAAAATTCCCACTGAAGCAAAAAATTTTAGCAAGAAGACCAATGGCATCTTGGCTTATGTGAGAACTGCAACATCGGACACAGGAATGACCATCCTGCGTAAAACCACATTGTGGATCTGTAGAAACATGTACAGTTCTCACCATCAGCATGCCCTTTTTCTTGCTCCTGATCTGAATGGCCAGGCAAAATTCCCTGTGACGTTTACTTGGGGAAGAGGAAGGACTGACAAAGTTTTAAGGAGCATTTAAAATCCCAGTCCACTAAATAGAAGGGTTATTAGAAGAGCAGAGGGTAGCTCATGAGCACAAAACCAAGTCCTTTCCATCAGCATCTAGCCTGAAAGCTCTCACTATTTGTGTCCTTAGTAGGCAAAGCTATCGATGCTGCTGGGTTTCTTTCTGTCTCTCTCATTCTCCAATACAGACATGCTCTCCTCCACTAAACAGCTGGCAGTGAATTTTTCACCCCCTGATTCAAATATCTGTGCAGCAGCAAAAGGCCTCTGTTTTGGCTGAATTCCTGTTCCATTCCACCAAATGGTCCACAACTGACTTCTTTCAGCTATGTGAGAATAGCGGTGGCAGTTACACTCTGCAGCTACAATGAGGTGTGACACACCTAATGATAATATAAATTATTTCCTGATCTAGTTAGAGTTTTCATTACCCCAAGGGCATGACAAAGTTTGGACACAAAAGTCATCTAGAGTTTCGTTACTGACCAATGCAGGGCCAGGCATGGTGGAAGGCATCACTCCAGCTCCTTGTGTACATTGCTGGTTTCTAAATTAACTGTGGCCACTTTGGAAGATGACCAGGGTAGCACTACGCAAAGTTAAGTAGAAACTCTTGCTCCCTGTAGAGCAGAGAGGAGAATATACAGTTCTTACAAGTATAAGCCATGAATCCTCAATATGTAAACACACGACAAGGTGCCTTCAACAGGACAATTCAGGTGTTTCAGGCTGCTGATTGGCCACCGTATGTTTTTTAAGTCATAGAATACCCCTCTAAACTTTCATATATCTCTTCTAACCTATGAAACAACTTGCTCCCACAAGAGTACACTATGGATTCAACATGGTGGCAGATAAAATGGCAGCAATCATCTCTTTTGTAAAGTACCCAAGATACTCTTATCTGTCCTAAAAAGTCAGAATCTTGCTTTTGCTAAATGCCTTGATTCCAACACATCTGTAAGCCTTTTCCTGGAAGACTATTTGTGTATGGAGAAGGAGGATTGCTGCATGTGCTGAGCGGAGGGTTCTCTCAGTCAGACCTAAGACCTCCAGATAGATCTTTGCCTGACAAATAATGCATCCTCCCTACTGAGTGTGCAGAAGAGATGATACATTCTCACACAGCACCTTGTTACAGCAACATGTCACAAAAGCTAATATTGCCTTTAGCGGTGCATGCATTAGAAATATGATAGTTGATATGCTAAGTGATTTTTTTAATAGACCTTGTTAAACATGTTAGCTTCAGAGACCTCAAGCTATCTATCACTGGAGTGAATCTTTTTTCTTTTCTTTTTTAAGGCTTGGCAAAGTGAACTAGTTTTTGCCTGTAGACCTACCCGACAATTTTATTTTCAATAATACCAGGCCCTCTGAGAGGATGTCCTGTCCACAGCCCTCTTCTGCAAGACAGTGGGAACTCACAAACATATCGCCTGATTGTAACTCCAGCCACGATGGGAGATGGGGCAAAGGACGCAATGTGCCAGCTTAACTGGGAGAACTAAACCAAGAAAAGGACTAGCACAGTTCAGAGAGTAAGGAGTTTGTCAGCAGCTAGAAAAATTGAAAGAGAGGAAAATACAGTCTGCTTTCCTTCTTGTGGGTGAATGCCACCACCTCCTTCCCCACCCATGTCCTGATGTAAAGACTCTCTTAATAGCACATCACCTCTACCAAGGCTGAAGCACACCCCTGTTTGTATCAGCACAGCACAGACTAGGAATGGACCTGACCTCCCCGCTTCCGAAGCTGATAGTGTGTTACTGGAAACATGGTGGGACGAGTGAAATTATATCTACACTAGTGTTTTGCAGCTAAACTCAGTGTTGAATTCCCAGTGTGGGCAAGTTCTGAGTCAACAGAAAATCCTTCCTGAGGGGAGGAAAGGAGCCAAGAAATTCAGGAAACTTCTCCAGGGGTGACTGCATTGGTTGTGTCTAGGGTAAATTAGCCCATAAATTGTAGGATCTCCACCTTTGCAAGTAATAAGCCAAAGCAAAGATTTAGAAATAGAGGGGTAACTGTCTTTAAACCAAACAAACCCACTGGATCCCAGTACAAACATGTAAGTAGGGTTAGGAAGGAGGATTTACTTCTAGTCCCTGGAATTGACAATATGGCCTGAAACCATATAATGAAATGAGAGGAAAAGACGTGTTTTCCCCGTTACTGCTGACACACAATTAATATAAAATAAGGAGGTTGTTTGGTGTTGGTTCGAAGTGATCCATCCCCACCGACACAATGAGAGCTAATGAACTAAATCTGAAAGCATCAGCATAAGATTTTGACAAATGCGTTGTTTGCCTATTGAGAGGGTAGAAAATGATTATAAATGACAAGCTAGTCTTGTTTCAGGCATGGACACTCCAGGAGCAGCGGCATTATGGCCTCAGTTGGCTTTTCTCTGTGTAAATGATTTCACACTTCTGCTACTGAACCAATTGGGTGTTTCTCCATTTACGAATTGCTGAAATAAAATATCTCCTGCTCCACAGTCAAGGCATGTTCTTGGCTCCCAGGGAGGAGGAAGGGTTTAAACATATCTGGGTTTTGTATTTAAAAATGAAGTGTTGGTCTCAATGTAGTGCTCTCTCACGATTCAGGATTGATGGGGATAGTGAAAATTTTAAGCAAATTATTAATAAGCATGGTGGCAACACAGAATATTGTACTAGAAAACTGAAAAAAACCTAAGTTGTATTTCACATCTTTTTGTTCTGGGGGAAAATGAGAAGTTCTTTACTTAAATATTTTGGCTAAAGAAGAAGTCTAGAGGCCAAGCTAGGGTTAAGGCTGTGGTATAATCTACAGATCATGTAATAGTCTAATGTAAATTAAATTCTGAAATCTCTTATTCCAGCATTTTTCCCAAAGAAGATAATGACCTATGTAGACATCTCACAACCAAACTTTGCTTCTTGTTTCTCTGCTCTGCCAGTTTTTGGGCAGAGAGTCTGTAACAACTTAAATTCCCCGATGAGATAGAAAATGTTATAGAAAGAGCAAGAATGAGAAGAGTTTTGGCTGATTTGCTGCTCCCCATTGCTTAGTTCTGTGCACATCTGTGCCATTATAAACATAATGAATAATAAATCCAAGCTCATTTTTAGGGCTGCATCCAATGCAAGTATAAATACACAAAGGCAAAGGATTTCTCCTTGGAAAGTCAGCAAGAGGGAGTTTTATGTAATTCTTATGAGACTTAATGAAATGCTGAAGATGAAACAATTCCTATTTTGCCTTCATGGAAGCAGACTTAAATGAAATGGTACCTTTCATTCGTCTTTACAGACGGAGGTTCAGAGCATCAGCAGGTGGGCAGGTTTAAATCAGCAAAGTGCAAACCTCACAAAGACTGGAGCCTAGGCTCGGTGCAGGGAAGCCACATGAAGTTTGGATGCTCTTAGAAAGCTCCAAACTGCCTATCATGAAGCAAGGAGGTGTCTTACAGGCTTGCCCAACCTCCACACTCCCAGGGGCTGGATTCCAGTTTGGGGACTCCTCTGGGTTGTGTTGACTCAGCAAAGTCAACCTGCAGCTCTGACCCCAGGTGTGGGGTTGTATGTATCACTCTGGCAGCGTGGGGAGGCTGTGGAGCCAGCAGCAGCCCCTCTGGTACCAAACACCTCACTGATCCCCATCTCTGCTGAGGAAAAGTTGGTGGACTACATGGGATCAACATTCAGGCCAGATCCAGACTGTGGAGTAGCACGCGGACCACTTCCACCCTACCTGAATTTTCCAGAGAACGAAATGTTTCGGTTTTTTAAACCTCCAAAAGCATTTTGGAGATGAAGGTTCATCAAAGAGTGAGTAAAGCTGCGTGTGTGTTTCTCCCCTGGAGTCTAATCAACTGCATTCAGGTTAATAGTAAAACCCCACCCAACACTCACCCAACAGTGCCATGAAAGTCAGTCACTAAAACTATATTCTGCCACTGCTCAGGGGTCTTCCCCCTGGATCTACTTTGTGGTTTAAGTCTGATTTCCAATTAACCAATTAATAATGATTAAAAATCCATATTAGGATCAATGAAGTATTGCAACCACTTATATATCTTTTTAATATATTATATTCCCACTTGGACTTTTCAGAATCTCATTGGTTCTGACTTTATAATGGGCAGTTTATTATTGTCCCTGGACCGATGTTTTGGTTTTCTTGGGGAGACCAAATTGAAGGCTGCTTCATTTTTTCCCTCTTCTAAGAAAAAAAAAAAAAATATTCCCTCAAGTATGCAAAACATGACAGGTGCCCAAAACCCATTGAAGTCTGTTTCCCTAATTATCCTCAGATTCCTTTGCAAAGCTTACTGTTAATGTTTATAACGCCCCTGTACTGCCACCCATCACTGTATTTTCTTCATGGTCTCAAAGCCCTCTGCTAAATAAGGTTACAGCATTATTTTCTGTTTTTCGTGCAAGGAAACAGAACAGAGAAGAAGAGATCCACCTTTCCTGTACCCTAGTCCCGAGTTTTGGTCAGTGCTGTCAGCACTTCTGCCCATAGATTTCCTACATGCGGAACATCCTTCTTTACACTTGCTACTTGGTGCTCGGTTTCTGGCAAGCCCAGTAGTTTGTGTTTGCTTCCCTGCATGGGCACACAGTAACACGCAACACGCAACCTAAAAAAATACTGGCTTTGCTTAGCTTTAGGTAGTCCAAGCCCAAATGAAGTTACTAATATGTCATTTCTGGGAGAGTCAGGAGAATAACCCACTAAAATGGCTTGTCAGAACTTTTACACGTGCCAGAGATCCAGTGAGTTTGATATATCAGCGTTTTCCTCCTCCCTTGAAGCGCTGGTGCCAGCCAGAAGAACAGAGGTGGAAACCTCTTGGCTTGACCCTCAGACATAACCCTACAGTCCCCAGGCCAAACTCTGTCCTGACAAAGATAAAACGGAGGAAAGAATTTTTTTCCTACAAACTTCAGGCTGTTTCCTACTGGTGTCTATTGTCTCAGGTTCTGACACAGAGTCCATTTTCTTACCCCCTCTTTCAGCCATGCAAATCAGGCAAGGCAAAGCGCACAATGAAACGTTAGCATCTTTTCAGATCAGCAGTTCTGAGCCCCCTTGAGAAATCCATAAAGGCCCTCCCTGGAGTATTTAGCAGATAATGCTCCCTCTTTCTGCCTGCGGTGTTTTGAAAAATGTAGCCCATAAAATGTGTCTGACATTGTAGAGCGAGCCCAGCTTCCCTGCGAACGCCGCGGCCTCCTCGGGACGAACACGGTTCCCATTGTTAACCCTGACTTGCTGAATGCGGCGAGGCCAGATGAGATTTCTATGCCCTGCACAGCAATAGCACATGGCTTGGAAGGGAACTTCTCCAGGAAAGTATATTTGATCAGTCATAAAAACCTTCCTGGAGATACATGCTGAACGCTGTGTGTGTGTATTATAGCTGGCACTGTTAACAACACCTATTGCTAAGCTTGCATGATGCTTTCCCATACAAGACCTGCTTATAACCTATTTGATCAGACTTTAACAGTTTGGGCTGATTTTCTTTCCATGCAGAATTGCAGCTTCAGGAAGAATATATATTGGAAATTTCTGCCAAGACAGACTGGGCCTTTTTTTAGAGTGAGTTTACAGGAAAATACATTATTTTTGCCCCTGTTAAATCTTACAAGGATTTTATTGAAAACCTCTTTCTTTTTTTTTTACCTCATTGCTTTGGTATTTGTAGGGAAGGTTTCTGTTCTAGAGATATGCCTTTTTCAATATTGTTGTTAACCCTCTCTTCCTCCCCCTTACACTGGGGCCAGATTGCGAGCTTATTAAAAAAGAGCAATCTCTTCAGACATGCTAGAGTTTGGCAAAGGGTGTCTTGAAGGTTGGACAAGATTTTCACTGTAAACATATCAGCTGAGGTGTTCCTACACACGGAAGCAAAGAGCTGGGAAGCACAAAGTTCCCCTTTCTGCTTCCCTGGCAAGGACGGTGCCCAAAGGAGAGCTGGAGAGATGGTTTGGGAAGAAACTGCTGCTTTCACTCAGAGGAATCCTCCTCTGCTCCCCTTCTGAGATGGAGGACATTCATCTCTGGAGGAGAGGGGTTTAGCCAGCCCCCTCAATCGTCTCCCCCTCGCCCATCCCCAGTTCCCAAACAGGGACACGCAGGAGTGTAAGATGAGCTCAGGAGGGTCAGGGCTAGCCTTTATTTCACCTCCCGTCCGTTACTTCACTTCCCCCACGTCTCAAGTCCATAACCTTTATCAGCAACGGAACGAATTGCATGAGAAAGTGGAGGGGATGGCAGGAACATCTGGGCCACATACTGTACATGCCACTGTAAGTTAACCTCTCACGCGCTGTCGGATGCTGTGCGAATGTCAGGGACGCAGCTGTGCGCAGGGCTTCACACGCACGCACGGCTGCGGTGGGCAGGAGCCACCTCGGGATGGAAGGAGAGAGAGAAAAGAAAGAGGGAGAAGGGGATGGGAGGCAGGAGATGGGAGGAAGGCGAGGCAAAGCAAGAGATGATGAGTTTTTTCGGCTAAGGGGTGATGCGCCCCAGCCAGCCACTGCGGTGAATCCTCGGAGAAACCTCCCTTGCATGCCCTGCGTGGAGTGCACCGGCGCTGCTCCTCGCGAGCCAGATTTGGTTTAACTGGAGACAAAAGGGGCAAGATGCGGTGGGAAACGGGAAGGAGGGAAGGGAAGGTGCAAAGGGAAAGAGACTCTCAGAGCACTGAGTTTTTGCAGGCTCTCTCCGACCCACATAATCAGCAGGGCTCAAGCTGACAGCAGGGGATTTAAACACTTATAGGGGGAGCTCAGCTGGGCGTCTCAAGGGAAAAAGGGTTGGGAATACAGTTCTGTAGAAAAGACAGAGAGAAAAGAGCTGTTAAGCAGTGAGAGAGACATCTGCAGCATAGCTGTTCATTTTGGTTACTCTCTGCTCTGAGCTGGCAATGGGAAGGGATAAGAAAATCTTCAGCATCCTGATTCTCTCAAGAACAGGCAAAGGGAACAGGCCCACGAGAGAGCGCAAGTCAGACAGCTTGGGGCACCAGCAGCCCACGTCCTGGGCTGATCTCTGGTACCAGAGATGCTGCCTCATAGGAAGGGACCTGCCCAGCTCTGCAAACTTGATTAAAGATGCTGCCCACAGGACGATGTCCCTGCTTTAGTTTTCCATGCCTATATGGGCCAACATGTGACATACAGGAGGGATGCAGAGAGGTAAAAACCAGGGCACAGCTCCTTGGGAGGGACTCTAAAACAAGGCCACTCATGAAATGGTGGGCCACTGCGGTTTATCCCAGGTATGAGAAACTCCATCTAGCACGAGACGAGAGGCCTTTTCGTGGCAGAGCTCCCATAACAAAACTAAGTCACGTGAATTTTGACAGCTAAGTGATTGTTTAATTAAAGGCGGGATTAATGACCTAATCGATAAATAGGCCTGCAGACCTGCTCTGGACAAATGGACATGTCTGCAAAGACGGGAAAATATTTGCAGAACCTCTGAAAACTGCTTCCTCCCTCGGAAGTGCCCAATTCTCTTGGCAGCAACGGCAACAGGGGACGGTCATCCTTCTCCCACCCTGCCCACCACCATTTACATACAATATCCTCTGCATTTTGATGTCTTCTGGAATTGTTTGCTTTGCAAAAAAACCTGTGGGGTTGAAGAACGGGTAAAGGATGGAGATGGCAATCCTAGGATATTTTTCAAACAAGTAACTTTTTATTTCAAAAAGGCTTTAGGTTTTATGGAGCCCCAAACCTTTGAAAACTGAGTATCACTTAAAACATATTAAAAGTTATTTAGAAATTTTATTATCCCCTTAAGCATGTCTTTAAAAATATGTGCCTTCAGAAGAATACATGTTCATATATGGTATTCAGGATCCACATTGCAAGTGAATCCAGCTATAGGATTTTTCTTGCATTTCTCTGCCGCAGCACTAGTGCACAACTCATTTATGCTCTAAATGCAAACTTTGCACCAGCACTAGACAAAGACAACCCCAGAAGAATTTGCCCACACACAGGCACATGCACAATTAATTTCCTGCTTCCAAAGAAAATGAATGCTTTATAACTTGTCCCTTCTGCACCTCAAATAACTCCATAATGCTCGTTAAAACTGACGTTTTCTACCTAGCGTGTTTTAAAGCAACCAAACAAAAGCGCAGAGTGACCACAGCCTGTTGGAGAAGAACAGCAGCAGCATTTGGACACAGTAGGTCAGATACCCAGTAGGCTCAGGGTGCGCGGGCAGGCTAGAGCATCCCAAGCTGTTTCCAGTCCTGGCATGTTTTCAGGGAGTTCCGGAGCCTGCAGTCGGTGGGAAGCTCCTCTCTGCCCTTGCTGGGCTTAGGTTGCTGCAGCCTGCCTTCTCTGAAGAGGTGCATGGCTTACCTCCAGGGCTTGCTGAACACCCTGTAGATGTGTCCTGCACTGCTGCTGGTTTTTTCTAAGCATACATCTTTAAAGTCACATTTACAAAATTGCCTAAATATTCTTCCCTTTCCTGAGGAATTCTGGTCCCACCTTACAAAGAGGACTTCCACCTGCCTGAAGCTCTATGGATCGGGCCCCGGCACTCCTCCCTGCACCGGCTGTGACCTAATCCAGGCTTTGCTGACTACCTTTTGGGCTCAGTCACTCCCTGCTACTGTAAATGCGTTTTGCCTGTCGGTGGGGTCAGCCAGTTTTCGCGCCACAAGATGGGAAGTAATCCATTTAACAAAAGCACCACATTTTTATAGCTTCTGGAATCACTTCGCTTGCAAAAACAATGGGGTGAAGGAGCAGGAGGGGGCAGTCCTAAGACATTTTACAAACAATGGAGCTTTTCTTTCAATAGGGCTTTAGGAGTTTACAGGACCCCAAATCTTCCAACACTATGTATCCCACTATCTATTTAAATGTGTTGCATGATAGTTAGGGTTTATATTTTCTATTTGCTTACATTGTTTGCTCTGGTGCCTATTGCTGCAATGTGAATTCATCAGGTGCAGACTCCCTTCTCCACCAGGAGAGCCCCAAAAGGTATTGCCATGGCCTTGGCACCCGTGGTCCCTGTGCAGCCCCTTTTCAAGGCCCAGGTTAGGTGAGATGCAGATTGCATCCTTGGCTGAAGAACTATTTTATATTATAGTGATAAAGGCAATATCGCCCTTGGCCCCCGCAGTGAAATGGGAGACTGTTGACACCAGGGTCACCCCACTTTGGAGAAAGTCTCCTGGCTCTGCTCTCCTGCTCCCCACGTGGGTCTCTCTGAGCTGCTGCGGTCCCTTAGGACCTCCTGGCACTCTCGAGAGTCTCTCTCAACTGCTATAAACATCACCACGACTCACTTCAGTGGGTATTCCTCCTCAGCATCCCTCAGCTTGTAAGTTTGTTCATTTTTTTTCCTTTCCTGGGTCTTTCTGCAGAAACCAGCACATTCACTTTGCTCAAGGAAGTCAGCTTGCTGGTATCCACACTCTGCCCTCCACTGCCGGCTCCCAGCACGGAGCCAGCCCTGCCAACGCCTGACAGCTGCCACCGGCTGTGACACCTGTGTGTCGCTTCTGCTGAACAGGCCACTTCACCCGTGTGATAACGCACGCTGCTGGTGAACGTGCCGGTGCCCAGGTTGATGTTTCTGTCTGAGTCAGCGGCTCTGGGGACAGGAGAAGGCTCTCTGTGTGCCCTGAAGATGCCACGCAGTGCGGGGAGGTGGCAGCTTACCTTGGATGAGTGACACCAAAAAACTTTTTAGCAGTGAGCTGCAACTGTGCTGGGCAGGGAGACTGCAGAAGAGACCTGGTTTCAGTGGCATTTATTGGTCTAATGGACTTTGCTGGAGGCATGCAGTAGTCCCCACTGCAGCCCCACTGGTGGTGGCTGTGACAGGGGCTGGAGGGACAGGTCCTGAGCACGGGGGTCAGTGAGGGCACTCACTCCAACACAGGGTGACAGATAGCCTAGCACTCAGGATGGACACAATGTCCAAAGGATGTCAACAAAACGAAGCTCTCATTAGCTTCTGGAGCCCCATAAGTATTTCCACCTGAGGTAGGAAGTAACTTGCAGAAGCCAAGGGGAGAATATTCCTACTGGTGTAAACCAGATTGTGTCCACCTAGGGCTTCTCTTGCCTCTACCCAACCTGGGTATGACAGCATCCATACAAGGAGGTAGTAAGGGACAGAATGCATTGTGCCAAACGGTTTAAATCAGATTAAACACAGGTTGCCCCACGGGGGATTATCACTATTGCTCTTACCACTTACTTTAAAACCCCTTACTCCAAAACTGCATGAGCTAGGGTAAGGGATTTACATAATGCCCTCTTATTCTGGGATATAGGAGCACGCACACAAGGAATTAATTCATCAATAGTTAATCTGGAATGAGGCCACGTGTAGTCAACTCCCCTTTCCAAGACTGTGACAAATATGGGGGAGAGGGGAGAAGAGGCTGTAAAGCATCTTTAGTTCCTTTTGCTCCCGCTCCCTGTATTCTGCAGCAGCTCTATCCAGTCCTTCACGCAAGTGAGAGCGAGTTTTAATAACAGCTGTTTCCTCCAGTACCCGATGTGCTCTGCAAAAAGAGACTGTAATTACATTACCTGGCAATCTGGGGACGGGGAGGAGGGCTAATGCGGAGGTCTTGCAGCAAAAAAATAAAAAGCCCTGCGGTGACTGGGGAGGTTGCAGGGCAGCCTTTGCAAGAGGCGTGCTCAGGGGCTGCGTTCTGCTGCCAGAGATGCTGCAGGCAGGGCCCCAGCGTAACCAAGAGCTGCCTCTGATTTTCCAGCCGGGTGGTGGTTGGGGGCATATGGCTTGAAATGGCCACTGCAGCCCGCGCCTGGCGAAGGAACAAGCCGGTTGTTAGAGGGAGAGTATTTTCCAGTGTCTGAAGCGTGCTGGGTTCATCTGCTCCTGGACGGCGGTGCTGGGGAGGCTGGTATTATTCCTTTCCCTGTCCTGTCTGCTTTGGAAGAGTCCCAGGAAGAAACAAAACTGCTGGTGTAGAGGCAGCCGGCTCTATCTCTGTTTACAAGTCAAGGGGGGCTTTTGTGTAACGCTACCTACCTCCCTGCAAGGGAAGTCTGCTCATACAATGGGAACCTAACAGACTGCATCTGTTTTGTCTTAGTCTAAAGCATTCCTTTCTGGTGCTAACTGGGAACAATTTAGCTGGAATTTCCAATTGAAATGAGCTTTTTAACTTCCATATTGATGATTTAAGTTGTTCTCAGGCAGGGGATCTGCCGTGTATTTTACAAATAGGCCAAGCCAAATCTTGATGTTTTTACAAGGTTTTACTCAGACCAAATTTATTTATTTTTTTTAAGTATTGTTCTTCTACTCAAACATGGATTTCAGTGCAATGCCACTGAGGGTACCTGGTAACAGCCCATGCTGCAAGAATTGGAATGTCATGCATCTTGAAGAGGCTGAAGAGGTGGGCAAAGGAATAGCACGGGAAAATCCTGCTGGAGGAAGTTGTTTAGATGCATCTGAAGTTATGTGCAACACAGCCTAAACTAAGAGCAGTACTTTTAGGGTCATTTATACGACAACAACCAGACTGAAGGTCTACCCCTGTGTCTGGCAGGGAGAGTCTTACGCTCTGGGAAAGCACGCAAGTAACAGGGCAGGGTTTCTCCTAAGATTTCTCCTTTCCCTGTAGGCTTTTCCAGCACGTGGTGGTTATGGATGTCCACCTGGTGTACTGTGTCTGCTGGCACCCCTTGATCCTTCCCTCCGTGCTTTTGCCTAACCCCCTTTTCTGATCCATCTCCCCTCCCCACGCTTGGCAGCAGTGAGTTCCCCGATGTAAATCCCTACCTGTGCTGGCAGCCAAGATGTCCGTGTGCCCCATGGTGTGGCCGCCCAAGGGCCCTTCCAGCCCAAAGCCCAGGGACTCTCAGGGCTGCATTGCAGGGACCTGACTGGGATGGGGCAGAGGGCAAAAAAACCCTCTGAGTGTTACAGGTTGGCGTCATCTCCAGGAGAGGCTCAAACACTGCAGAGTACCATGTCTGCTCCGAGCCTCTGCGGTGTCAGGTCCCTGCCAGGGAGAAAACACTGGCCATGGAGCTGAAATGGGGCAAAATATGGGTTGAAAATTACAGCCACTTATCAAGCTTTATTTATGGGCATAAGTTCAATAAACTTATTTAAGCAAGCCAGTAAGGCTTTGCAGATGGGTGGCTAAGAATAACGAGCCAGTTTGTGTGTGACAGATAAGGAATGGACACAGCAAAAGGGAGCCACGCTGGTGGGCACAGCCCAACTGGAATTGAACCCAGATCTCCTGATCTTCATCCCAGGCATAAAGTGACCTGTGATGCGTCAGTCTGGGTGAAAAGGGGATACAGCAGTCTTGTGAGCATGAAGGCTTGGAGGCGCTTGAGGGACAGGTTACTTAGCAAAATAATACGAGGTTAGGAGAAAAGATAAAAGCTGCTGTGCAGGCAAGGAACAAGAGGAGAAAATGGACTGCAGAGGCAAGAAGACTAAAGAGAACGGGGGAGGGAGGCCTTCCATTAAGTGATTCAAAAAGCTTTGGAGGTCCCTGGTGACACCAAGCCTGCAGGTGCAACCCTGGGCTCCCTCCCTGAGCAGGATCTGATGACACGCTGAAAAGTCTCCACTTGTTTGTTAAAGATCCCCGTGTCCAGGGCTGGGGAAAGCTGTTCCTCGAAACCAGAGAAACCAAATGGTTCAAAGGGCTTCCTTCTCCCTCCTCTGCAACACTTCTCTGGCCCTGTGAACCTTACAGGTTTTTTCCTCCCTGTTTTAAGGTTGGTTTTGTTTGTTACACGGGGAACACGGCTGCTGCTCTGCCGCCGCCTGCCCTGTCTTCAGTGCAGACTGTTTGCCATTGGGATCTCTGCTTAAAACCAGTGGGCCCAAAGGGTCACGTTTCCCCCAAATCTTGCGCCGGGACCTCGCTCCAATGAATTCTGCAGCTGTCCCAGAAAGTCCCAGGCTCCTGCCTAATTCACTACCCACATGTGCAGGGAGAGAAAAAAAACAACAAAACCAAAAACAACAAAAACCCCTCACTTTCCCTTGCCAAAAAAATTAAATAAGTCATAGGCATCAGTCACTCCCTAACATGCACATTTTTGTTCTCAAGCAGCTTCATTTAGAGTGTTTTAATCTAGAACAGCCTGACAGAAACAATGCCTCCTAAATAGCTGTATGGGACTCTTTAGTCAATAGTACATACAGTAAATATTTATTATAACGTAACACAGGTTCTGTTTGTTTCTGTTTGTTTTTGCTTTTTATACTTTGCATTTGATGTGAGTGGGAGACACACCAAATATTGTAAATATTTATAAAGTATTCAGATTTGATATTATTTGCTCAGGTACAAATGGCTCCAGTTACTAGACTGTCACAAATGAGAAAACCACAAATACAGAGCAGCACTGAATGAAAACACAGTGGAAACATGACATAACCACATCTACGGACTGCAGTAAACATTCCTTCACAAGAAGGAACTAAATAAAGGTGCAAATATCTTTTTAAAGAGCTGTTTTAGCAGATATTTTAGAGCCATCAATTTAGTGGCAGGGTTTTTGTTCCCCACCTGTTAAGCATCACAAAAATATCTTTAAGTCTACACTTACGTGCAATTAGCTTTTGGCTATTTTGTTTTTAAAGAAAACCTCCACATGGAGAGTGCAGATAGATGGATAAGACGAGGTGGGGTTCTTTTTTTAAGACTTTCCGTCTTGCTTTGCAAAATAAACATCCCTTTAGATAAATCGCCTGAAATTTGTTATTTGTTTAAGACAGACCATCAGGAGGGGCATGGATCTGCCGTCATTCCCAGTTCACTTGTGGGGACACTACTAGACCTGTCCTGCTGGCCAGTGGTATTTGATTACCTTAGCGATTTACTCCGACTCTGATGTCTGTAAATCCATTTCAGGTGAAGCCTCCTTAGGTTGGGGATGAATCAGAGGATCTGGCACCAAGCTCCCTCGTGCGATACTGGTTTGGCCATGCCCGGAGAGCCCCCCTCTCCCATCCCCTTGGGACAAGCCCAGCATTGTTTCCTCCTGGCCCTACACCCTCTGCTCCACAGGGCTGTTTTCCAAACATTTTGACCCCAGTGAAACCCAAGTCCACCACCATGCAACAGGACACAGCGGGTTCGCCCAGGCATTCGGCTGCCCCAGCTCGGCTGGGGGGATTCCCTCTTCCCCCCCCCAGCACAGCAGCACTGAAATCCAGCACTGCAGGACTGCTGTCATCTTGGTTTCCCAATCCATCACCATTATTTTTTGTCCACAGTTTTCATCAGCCACCGTTCAGAGGGATTTTTCTAAGGCTGGCGGATGGGTCGGTTTGAGTCATAACCAAGGATCTGAACTGCAGGCAGTTTCAGGCTGGTTTGTGTTTTATTCTGAGCTATTTGCCCAGTGCTAGTTTCTCTTTTAAACTTGCTACAATCGATATTTTTTCCTTGTCGATTACACTCGTTATATCATTTATTTCCATGGAATAACCCCTCTGGATAAAGCATGACGAAGTAAATACCGGAGACAAACACAGAAAACATCTGGAACATGTTTTTCTCTCCAGCTGATTCATCATTTCAAAATGTACTCTAGGCTGAACCAGTAGCCCAAACAGGACTAGGTTTTGATCATTTTTTCCTTCTTTTTTTGTTATTGTTCTTTTTTATAATAAAGTTCTCTTTCTTCTCCTCACTAGAAACTCTCCTCTTGTTTTACAGTTTTCCCCATGACGTAGTAGTGGCAACGTATTATTGGCATGGCCTGTAGTTCAAGGTTGTTGGCATTTCTTTTTTTCAAATGTATCCCTTACAAGGTCCAAAAAAGAAGTTAATAACAGCATTAAAACCATCTGTGAATGGTCATTTAAATGCTGCATTTAAATTAATGATAAGTAATCTACACCTTCCCAAAATCCTGACTGATGGGTGGGTTTGCTTTCTCCCTTTCTAAGCTATGGGCTAGGTACTAAAAATAAAGTGAAATAACACTCAGGTGCTAAACAGATTATGACTCACAGCTGGAGGCAAAGAAATTGCAGCTCTATCCCAATTACACTAATTTAATTGGGTGTTAAAAAAATCCTGGGTTCCCAACAGTAGTAGCCAAGGCAAGGGTTGTAGACATCTAACAGGCAAGGGAGCCATCTCTTTTATTTTTTTTATTTTTTATTTTTTTTAAAAGGTTTTTCTGGTGCTGGGAGAAATGCCTGCCCAGGCATGAGTGCTTTCATCTGAAATTAGGACTTAACAATAATGTTTCTCTAAGCAGCAGAGCAATGCCTCCATGTGGGAGGTGAACTCGCAGCCCCGTTTGACACCGGCGTTGCTGCTACCGCTGCGGGCAGAGGCTCTGTGCTAGCAGAGAGGGGGTCGGGTTAGCCCCGGTTTATCCCCTCTGTCCTCCCAGTCCCCCATACTGGAAACGTCCCATTAGGAGGAACGAGGGCTCTTTGCCAGGCTTGTCCTGCTCAGACAACGAGGGCGACGGCACTGGGCAGGGTCGCAGCACCCAAATGAGATGTGCTCGTCCCCAGCCCGTCCGACGGGAGCCTGCAGCGGGCGACGAGCCTCGTCACCGCCCCGAAGGGACCGTGAGGACCTTTAAACCCACCCAGCGTGTGGGCGCTGCGTGTTGCTGTGGCTGGAGAAGGCAGCGCGTAACCCCGCTGGCCTGGGGAGCCGGGGAGCAGAGAGCTGAAGGCAGGATGCGCTCTCCTGCTGGGTGGAAGAAAAGGGAATTACTTCCTCCCTGGGAATACCCTCCTGAGGCTTTTTCCTTCCCCTTTGGTAAAGATGAAAGAAACACGGTCCACCTCCTGTGCAGAAGAGTTCCCGTTCCTCCCCAGCCCTCCTCTCCCTCTCCTTCCGCTCGGCCTCCCGAAAGCCAAGAGCCGCTGGCAAGAGGAGTCAATAAGTAAATAGCAAAGGCTGGGGCGAGGGGGGGCCGCGCTTTTGCCGAGCACCTGGAGCGAGGCTGTCCATGGGATCAGCCGGGAGCCACCTTCTGGTCCAGCACCCCTCCTCGCTGAGCACCTCCGCGCCGGCAGAGCATGGGGCATCACCTGGAGAGCCCCCACCAGCATCACCCACCCGGGCTTGGAGCCGGGGGCGGGGGGGGAGTGTGTTAAGGGATTTGCTCTCAAAAAATAATAAGCACGGGTTGGTCTGGCTTTGCACATAATGGGTTTGGCACCGGGGGAGCGTGTGTCTCTTTGCCTTTGGTTCCCGCAGATGGAGGCTTCTCGACATGGCTGTGTCACCGCCTCGTAGCCGCGGCGTCCTTTGAAACGGTCCCCTGTCTGTGATCTGCGCCTGGACGGGAAGCTCCCCTCGCCACCCCAACTTGCAGCCTGTGTCCTGGCAATTTCCATTGTGCCAGACGCTTCTCCTTCAGCCCGGCCTTTAGATTTAGTGCAAGGGAACAAACCCGAAATACATTCATTCTTTTAGAATATAAATAGGAGCGATCAAACTTTCTGTATCGCTATCCAAGGGGGAAAAAATAGCTTCGGGGCAAATATTTTTAAATATTTTAAGTATTTTTAAATCCCTGCAAATAAGAATTACTTGAAGAAAAAAAAAAAAAACAAAAACAAACCCAAGCCATGATAGAGCTAATGCAGAGGTTCTGGTAACAAATGATTTATAAAGAGGCTGTCAGTACAGAAACTGAATTATAGAAACGAAAGCTCCTGGAGACCTATGAATCCATCTCCCGACGCTGCTGGCTTGTCCCTCACGCCGGCGGGTGGCACTGGGGTGTCCCCACACAGCCTTCCCGCAGCCGGAGCTCACAGGCAGCTTCTTCCATTCCAGCCTTACCCTTCTCCCTTTCCCCTTTATTAATTACCCTGAGATTTGGCTCATGGACCGCAGCCGAGGTCCACTGCCCGAGGAGCCGGGGGGTGGGAGGGAGTGGAGCCTGAGCGGGGTCGGGATGGCAGGAGTGGGACTGGGATAGCGGGAGCGGGGCAGGGATGGTGGGAGCAGGGCAGGGATGGCAGGAGCGGGACAGGGCTGGGGGGAGTGGGGCAGGGATGGCAGGACTGGGGCAGGGATGGGAGGAGTGGGGCAGGGATGGGAGGAGTGGGGCAGGGATGGCGGGACCAGGGCTGGGGGGAGCAGGGCAGGGATGGAGGGAGCAGGGGAGGGATGGAGGGAGCGGGACAGGGATGGCGGGAGCGGGGACAGGGATGGTGGGAGCGGGATAGGGATGGCGGGAGCAGGACGGGGATGGGGGGAGCAGGGCAGGGATGGAGGGAGCGGGGACAGGGATGGCAGGAGGGGGACAGGGATGGCGGGAGCGGGGCCGGGAGGGCGGGCTGGGGAGCGGGGGCAGCGGAGCCGCCGGTCCCGGGCCGTGCGACAGAAGGTGGCAGTGCAGTATAATGCAGCAGCCGCCGCCCGCCGCCAGCACTTGTGGGGAGCCGAGTGTGTCTATCTAGATAAAGTACCGCACTTATCATCTGTTTATAATTCCTGAGGTCTAGGCTAACAAGTTTAACCGTATAAAAAAATTGCCTTTTTTTCTTTCTTTTTTTTTTTTTTTTAAATGGCGCAGATCAAGCTAAAATTAAGGGAAAAGCGGGGAAATCATTTAAGAAAACAACAGAGAGGAATACAAATATAGATGTGGTCTGGTTTATGCACGCGTACAACGCCTAAACAAACAAACAAGGCAGCTTTTGTTGATGTGAGCTGAAAAATGTAAGAATTCCAGAATATTGTCATATTCATTTGCAGATGTCTACACATGCAGCATTTTTTCTGAACAACTACCCAAAAAATTTGTTTTAAAAATAGGAGTAAAAATCTTCCATAGGCTACTTTCATATTAATATATTCCTTCCAGTCTTGTCTTTATTAACAAAGCTTATTTTATATTTTTCCCCAAATACCATGCTACAGCATCCTTATCTTTTCTTTCACAAATAAGGGACAGTACACATTCCGGGTAATGAAGGAAAACATTCTTGACTCCGTGTGCTTCCTACTGTGAGCCGATTAAATACTTGACCAGCAGAAAGAGAACGATTTTTCATTAGTTTTTAACTTCCTAAAACTAAAATAACTTTGGTGTTCAAAAAAATCCTTATCTTTCACCAAAAAAGAACAACTAAAATCCAACTTTTGCTTTGTGTTTAGTTTATGGCATTCAATATTCACAAAATCTGCTTTACAAAAAAAACCCAGGGAACATTAACTTTCTAAACTTCAATATATATATAAATTATAATTGTTTTCCCACATTTTCCATCAATGAACCTATGAGATATCGTGAGGATAATAATTTAGGGCCCGATCTCATTAGTCTTTGCTCAGAGAAATACTATTCCTCAACATATTATTTTTTTCCTGAGCTGAGATATTTACCAAGCTGAGTGTTTCAGGGACGGGGGACCTGGGGTCAGACTCAGCGTCCCCCGAGCACCGAGAGGTGCCCATTGACTTGGCGGAGTCCCGGAATCCAGCTGGGCGTTACAAGCCGAGTTCTACACTCCTTTCTCTGGCAAGGCTCCCACCGGAGACACTGGGATTTCATTTACAGCATCCGTGGTAGTTTGACCTGAGAAAAGGGAGCAGCCTCTGAATCGGGACCGCTGCGTTCACTGGGGCAAATGCTGGAGCAAACGTTCCCAGCTTCCCCGACCTGCTGCGGGAGCCAGCACCGAATCAACTGGGAGCTGCGTCCCAGTTCCTGAAAAATACACGGCACAGCTTGGCGATAATGTGCCCTCCAGAACACTTAAAAATAAAAAGGGAAAGTATTAAACATAGCTTTTAAAGTAAATTATAAGCTTATACAAAAGTGCTTCACGGAAGGGGGGGGAAAAAAGAGAAGGGTCTTAAGTGTGGATGTTTCTCCAAAGCTTAAAGTAAGTCGCTTTTGCTTTAGAAATTGCACCCTCTTGGCTGGAGATGTTATTTGTTTTAGGCTTTTTTACACAGTTTCTTGGAAATAAACAGGCTGCAGAAGGGAGGAGAAAACATCAAGAAATATCGTGAGTGCGTGCGGTGCAGTGGGGGGAGGGAAGACTGACAATAAAATAGATCCCCCACTAAATGCATATTCTTCTATTTATGTATTTGATAATGAGACAGAAATGCCCTTGGCACTCCGTAAACAACAGCTCCATAACCAGGAGGGAAGGGCAGAATAATGCATAGCTACATTTCAGAGTATAAACTATTTCAAGCACTATTAACATGCCAGCCTTTTAGATTATTGGGGATTTTCATTTCATTTTAAGCTAATGTTTACCATTCTGAAGTAATGTTGCTGTCTTACCTAATTGCTGGGTTTGCAGGTTTACAGGAAGATTGTTCCTTGTGAAGCTCCTCTGCTACCAGAAGTTCCCTAGAAGAGAAGTGATAGCTGATTTAAGAATAATACCCATAAGAAAAAATTAGCTTTTTGTCAATAGAGCGAAATGTTTACATAAATGTATTTTACAACATAAGGCTAAATTTAGGGGTTATTCACCACGACGAGTTGGCAACGCAATCCAGAGCTCCATAACTTTCGGAAAAGGAGATAGGAAAAGTTCACATTCATAATAAAAATAGCTTTTTGCTTTGCTTTTAAAGATGCTTTTGTGCATTTTAAAATATCATTCTCTCACGATAACAAAAAGTGTTTGTGTGTAATGTTTGCAGCATCAGATGGTATAACTGTATCATATGATTTAAAATTAAACAATATAATTACAATTTGGCAAGCGATATTTAAAGCTGAAGTAACTATTTCTTCAGACATTATTTAGACTGTATTTAAAAATATAACAAAAGCTATATTTTTCCTGTACATTCATTTCAAAACCTCGAAGCTGGGGTCTTTCTTTTTTTTCTTCTTTTTTTTTTTTAACCAAAAAGAAACCAAACTATTTCTGTTTAAGAAAAATGGGCTTATGATATCTTGAAAAACAAGCTTTTCTACAGCTGTGCAAGAATACTGGTGCACTGAGACTGTGAGTGAAGAGCTGCAGGAGAAGGTGGAATATCTTCGGTTTGATTTTAAAACCGAGTTTCGTCCTGTGTTCTGATCATTGGATATGGAGATGTGAGCGGGGGACAACTGCTAACCACGAAGCAGTTTCTTCGTGGAATGGGAACGAGCATTTCTTCAGTCATCCGATTCAGTGTGTTTAACAGTTTCTAAAATTAACACCGACGACTATAAAAAACACTCATTTGTATTACACGATGCACATACATCTGGTTTCTTTGAATGTGGCTCATTACCAAAATTTACCACAGCTTTATCTTGGTCCTCCTCTGTTTATTCCATTAATTAGCCAAGTCATCATTATCTGTTAGTTCCAACCAATTTTTCCAGGATTATGGTTATGTTGGATTTTACATATTTATTTTTAGCAGCCCATCACATCTAAGGGAAAAGAGATAAGCAGGATACGGAATTTCTCCTTGTAGCTGCAATCCTTTTCTGAAGCTCAGACTACAGAAAACAAAGGCATTTTATTTCCGTGAATCTAGTACAGCCAAACTAGGAGTCGGAAAGTATTTTACTTCAAAATATCTACATGAATTTTGAAACTGATTTTCAACCAGATGTGTAGAAATGCCCATTCTTCTGTTTTCTTGGCTAGTATTATGTTTAACTCGTTGGGGGTTTTCCTGTCTCTTTAATAAAACATCATTTTTCTCATTCATTTCTGAGCAGTTTAATTTTGTTAAAATAAACGAATACAAATTCTTCACTGCGGTGAGAGGCAGAACTTTTTCTCCCCCTTTTCTTGAGTCATTTCAATCTATATAAAACATATTGATAAGCAGAGGGGAAGCCAGCAGAGAGACAGTCCCCGGTAGCAAAGGCAGCGCTCCCGACCCTGCCTTGCTCTGCAGCGTGCACGCAGGCTCCGTCCCTAGCACAGCTCCCCAAACTAAAACCACATTACTTCCAAGGCTCGTCTCACATGGTAGTTTGGGATAGACAAACACTGCTTAAAAACATCTCATTAAGGGCTGAGAGGGAAACAATTTTTATAGGGGGTACAAAAAAAGACAATAAAGGGACATTCTTACAATTCTAGATGCTTGAAGACTGAGACATTTTCATTTTATTTTGTTAACCTTTTCTCCAATGTTCAGAATTTTCCAGCCCAAGCAAACAATTCTATTTCTATTTTATATTTTTTACTGTTTCATTGTGCCTATAAATGTTGAGTTTCAAGGATTTCATAATAATAAAAATATCAGCCAGAGTCGTCAGCGCTGTGGAAGTTTTACAAAATTCTTTTAATAATGGATTAAAATCTTCTGATGCGGACATTAAAATCAAGCAAGTTAAATTATGTCAAGCGATGTCACTCGCATGCTAACTTACCTAACGGGAAAGACTTAGTGCACTCTTACTACAAACATCTCAGCTCAAGAAACTTCACTTGCTCAATATAGTGAGAAATAACCAGCACCAAGTAATTTATATGACCAGTATCTCTTCTCCCTACAAATAGTTAGCACGTATATGCCAAACTGGTACGAAGCATTGCTATCTCTTAAAATGCTGTGGGGCTATCAGCTTTTCGGTTGGTGTGTGAATGATGTGGCTGTGTTAACATGAATGCGTTTAATTGCATGAAGAGGGCATTCCCCTGCGTTTGCTCAAATCTTAGAAAAACAGCCCTTCATTTGTCAGTTGTTGCTCAAGATCATAGAACAAGAGCAAGCAGGAACACTCAAGACACGAGAGGAGAGGAATATCACTGGGAAGGACTCTGGGGTACCAGTTCAATGGTAAAACCTTAGGAAAAATACTGACCATGTTTTATTGTGGTTTGATTTCTCGTTCCCCAAAGTGCTTTACTCATTTTAAGTTGCCGATCTGAGGCCCGAGGCCAGACAAGCCTTCGAGCCGTGGGTGGGAAGAAGGGATTCCTTCTGGTCATCAACGTGGTGTTGGTCAACCAACACTTGACGTTGCAGCCTGGCTGGGCTGTGGAGCCGGGGTGCTGCCTGCTGGGGATGAAAGAGCTGGGTTTTGTGTCAACAGTCCCCGCAGGGTCACTACGGGGTGCCTGTGGCATCCAGCCCTGCAAGGTGGGCATCTTCAAGCAAGTTTGCTTCTGGGACTTCCGTAAATCACATGGCATTCAGGAGCCCTTGCTCCTCTTCTCAGCCCCACGGCTATGACAAGGACACCACGCGGTTCCCGTGTCACTCCCAGCAGGATTTGTCCCTCCACGGGGACACCGTGCTGATGGGTCAGGATGTGGCAAAGCCCACACCAGACCCAGATCCAGGGGAGCGAGTCAAAGAGGGGGTGGCTCTGTGCTGAGCCAGGGAGAGAAACACGGGCTCCCACAGCCGCTGCCTTGTACGCACCGAGTGAGTGATGCTTTTCTCCTTTTCATTACATGGGTTTCTTAATAAAAACTGAAAGAGCTTTTTTTTTTCCAGAAAATGAACCCCAGGGGCCCAATCAGTGAAATACATTAACCTTTCAACTGTCAGCCCCCCTCCCCTGAAATTAAGCAACACCAGCCCTTGAAACGGCTAAATTACCTTCTTATTTTTTAATTGTGTAATGATGGTCCAACAAAAAAGGAGCAACTCAGGACTAGTAAATATTCAATGAAGAAATTTATTGTAGTTCTTATAAAGGGAATACCCACAGCTTTCTTCACATGGACTTAAATCAGGCAGAAACTAGAGCGATAGGCATAAAATGAAATAACGGATGCATTATTTCTAGTGGGATTTACATCACCATTTGGTCTAATTATTCCTGATATTTCACCCATCATATTAGAAGCTTCTTCAGGGAAAGAAATAACAGTTTGTCTCCTTGAGAACAAAGAACAAAGTGTCTCTTTGCTCTCAAGAAGCTCAGCTATCATTATGAAGAGAAAGAATCTGTCCATTATCAAGAAATCCCACTAGAAATCTTGAATATCTTACCAAATAATTCCTGAGCACACTAAAAATACCAGCAAATGAAAGAAGCAGAAACTATGGGACCCTGGAAAATAAATAAATAAAGGAGGGATCACGGATGCTCCACAACCCACTCATTTTTTTCCTCGCAGAATGATATTAATCCAAAACCCAAACTGTGCCTGGCATGCACAGTTAATCTAAGCAAAGTAGCCTCCACTCCTTTTTATTCCTTGTTCAGCAAGGTACACTTGCAGCTCTATCTGTGGCCCTGGATTAACTGGTGGGAATGCATTTGCATACATTTGCACGGTAAGTAATTCGCCATGGGTGATTATGTGTGGGACCCTCTCACAGGACGTATGAACTTTTTTAGATTGGATTTCATGATGGTAAGCCTTGGGAGGAATGTAATACGGACCTAGGACCATGCACAGCTTTCAAGAATATAATTTCTTAGGACATACGTAAGAGTTCTTTGTTCTGGATCTTGTATTTAAGTAGTATCTAGCTGTAGTATCTAGCAAAAAGCATTTTAAATGAGTGTACAGAGCCATGGGGGTCAGGTGCACTAATTTGGCAACTTCCTAAACAGGATCTTGCTGGGTCAACACGTGAACTGGGAATATCCATGGTCTGAGGGAAAGAGCAAGCATTTCCCAGCATCCTGCCGTGATCCTGCGCCTCTATAGGCAGTTGCGCTTTGAAAAATGAAGGAAAACAAAACCTCAGCATGCAGAGATAAGAGGGCTCAAAATATCAGTTTTCTGGAGAACATATTTTGCCTTTTTCTTAAAATAAAGGAACTTCTCCAAGTCTTTCCAAAGGTCTTTTTCAATCCCTAAACACAGACATACGCTGTTCAGTCACTGCCAAAGGGGATATTGAACATATTTGACCTTGTATGTAGATGTTGTTTAAATACATTCGGCTTTATTGCTTGTGAAAATCATTGGTCCTTGAAAGTAGAGTTCTTAAGTTTAGCGGCAGTGGCACAATTCATACTGGTACACAGCGCTGAACATCTGGGAAACTCCACCAGTTAATCAGGGGTGAAGTATGCAACAGCAGATCTCTGTTTCGCTGTGTGGGAGTAGGGATCTGCTCCAGTAAGGGGTTTCATGACCACATGCTGTTATGTTATGAAGAATTAAATACTCCCTCAGATAGCTCGCGCAGTTCCTGTTGAAATCGGTCACAAATCGGCTCTGATCTGGGAGAGAATATAGCGTGGAGCTTGGATATGGACTTTCTGTGGTTACTGTGGTCCTATAAAGCATCTGTAAAGGATTGAGTATCTCAAGGAACTAGCTGCCCTTGCCTTCTACTGAAAGCAATTGCAAGTGGGATGCATGCCCTAAGATGTGATGTTAGTGAAAGCTGAGCATAGTCCCAGATTGCAAAATCAGGCCAGAATGATGAAAACATTTGTATATGTGCTACCCTTTTATTTTCTTTGGCATGCTCTAAGTAACCTCTGACCTTTTCTTTCCCCATGTAAAGCTGCTCTTTGTTTGAATGGAAACAGAATGCGAAAATGATGACAAAGGGATTTTTGAAACAAACACAATAGCAGAAAAACAAAAGCAAATGAACTTTCACTGAAATCTGGTACCCTATCAAACTCTTACACATGTATGAAAAGAGCAAGTTTCAGCATTGTGAAAGGACTTTATACAAAGAAAAGTGATAAGCTGAGAAATATTCCTGCGCTTGCGTGGGGTGAAAAGGAGCTGTGCCAGCCCGTGGTGGGGACACACAGGCACAATACCCGTTTTCTCAGGTAGCACCCTCAGGCTAAGCCATGTCTCTAGGAAGTGCTGTCGTTGCCACCAAGAAACTCTCATTGGATTGATAAATGTGAATGGAAATTATCAGCAGGCCAAAGGAGCTGCAACACTAAGAACACAAAGCTGTTTCCTGGGATCTCTCCGAAGCTCTTCCTGCCATACACACATCAAGAAGGACAGAAACAAAATTAATTCCAATTCAGTTTAGACAGCTTTCAAAGAAGGAGAGTTGTAGTGTTTACAGCTGGTTTGAGGTACAAGAGATTGGTGGCATTTTCCTGCAGGTAATGCACAGAGAAGTACTGTCTCCAACGCTGGGCATGGAGAAGGCCATGGGATTTCCTCTACCAGGTGCACTGCTCCGCTAGCAATCACAGTTCACCAGCTGCCAAGTAGAAACTCAACACTTGCAGGCATGAAACCTCTTCCCAGGCCATCAAGATGATGATTCCTCCCCTTTCCCCACAAGGAAATATAATGCTCCATTTCTTCAGTTTATAGCTTCTGCTCCAAAGCCAACTTCCCCTAGCGCTGCCTCAACCGCCCCCTCTCCCTCCCCTTTCACCCTCCCCTCCCTAGTCTACCTCTTTTTAAAGGAGTGGATCAAATACCTTTGCTTTCTCATTCCTGTTCTAGAAAAACCCTTCCCGCAAAGTGTTTTTGAAGAACACCTGAATCAACTGGATCCTTCCAGCTCCTGTCCTTTTCTTGAGCGTAAAATGCATTTAGCCAGACTCATCACTAAAGTATTAGCAACTCCGTTGCTTTGTGATACACCGTCTTGCAGGCAAGGCACGGGACATGTTAGGGTCCTTGTCGGCTGATGGCTGGTGGGTTTCTGCACTTGGTGAATATGATCAGAGTTCACTGATGTGTGTCTGAATCATCGTGAATTTGAACAGCCTTGGTGTTGTGTTTCAAATACCTTACGTGCTAGCTGAGTCTGTCTATAGTTAATATCCCAACATCAAGGGGTCAGAATCGCCTCATCTCAGTTATTCTGATGTGTTTTTTTCCTTGGGGTGGGTTGCTGGGTGAGTCTTGCTTCTCTTGTATTTGACCCATTAAAAAGATTTTACTTTCTTGCTTCCAGGACCTGTTAGAAAAAAAAAATAAAGGGATGATATTCCACAGATCAATGTGGACTACTGCCAAACCTCTGTCCCCAAAATACATTCATTGCTGCACTCAAAAAGACATTGTACAGAAAGAATATGATGCCTTTTGAATGTATTTTTTGAAAATTGAACTACTGTGTGCAACACATTTACCAAGGACTCTTAATTATGTTGCTGGAGAGAGCTCACATATGCGTATCCATGTCATGTCAGCACCAGCTCTCACTTTCTCTGATTTAAAGAACATGGTATTTAGAGTGAATAAGGAATCTAATTCTATATTTGCATATTCAGAATTCAACATATATTTTAAAAAATCTATCCCAGGTTCCAGATGCTCTGGGAAATGTTAAAAATGGGGTCCATTTCAAAAAACAAAAAAGGTTCTGCAGGGTTCAAGACCAAAACAAAGTAGAACAAAAATAGCCAGTTGGTTGCCCCCCAATTACTTTTCATGAACTACAGATAGTCAGGATCAAAGGCATTAGCGGAGGAGGAGTCTTTTTCAAATTAGAGGTAACTATCACACTCAGAATGAGCAGCCTCTAGGTCAGCAACAAATTTTGCTCCAAAATTATTGACAATCACTAAGTTAGGGCATGTGTGCACCATCTCTAGAGGAAACAAAAGAGCAAAACTTTATGGTAAGTATTTTAGCTTCAGCCAAGAAAGGGAGGTGCAGTTATCAGATGCAGACTGATTCTGTTGAGTAACATGCTTCTGTTTCTTAGATTTAAAAACGCAGAGATGCTTGGTAAAAGCTGAACGATTTCCTTCAGTAGGAAGTTTGTTGTTTTCTAGACAGGGTGAAGGAGTCTGGGATTCAAATCAACGGTGCTAAGAGCTCCCAGTGCTTCAGGAACTAGGGATTTCATTTTGGCATCCTGAGAATTAAGTGCCAAAGTTAAAGGTCTTTAATATAGATGCAAAAACGTAGGCTGAATTTCCAGCAGAACTGGCTATGCTGGGGAGATGGATATCTGCCGCACACGATGGAAGGCTGAGCACTTTTGATACTGTCTTCCATCACACATCACAGGCAGCTTGGAGATCTTCCTGTAGTTGGGTGAGCATGTCTAGTGACGGCATGGACTGAACTGCAGCATGAGGAAGCATCCTTTCCATACCATCCTGAAATCTGATGGCACCATGTCAGGAAGCACAGCTGGTGTGGTGCTCCAGCAGTCGCAGCAGCAATTCCCAGTTGCCTTCTTATTCATGGTGGTGAAACAGGAAGTCATAGCAAGAAACTCAGAGCCATGTAAGGTCTCACATCTCCATTGTTTTAGTAATGGGCGTCTATTTTCTGCCTGAATTACATCATTCTAGGATGAAAGATAGCAACGCCTTAATAGTCAACCACTTTCTAAGAAGTAATTCCTCGTATTATTGAATGCAGAGGAGGAATTTACTTAAGCAAAATGTAATACCCTGAGTAGGACTTTGGTCACTGCGTCTTCAATTTTACAGAAAGTGGCACAAACACCTTAAATATTTAAATAGTGATGTTTTCAAAGTCCTATATATTAACCCACATCTGCTGCCATTAATGGGAAAGGTAATGAAACAGAAGCCAACAGAAAGCACTGCTGAAACTCCCAGGTGAAACAATAAGATTTTGGGTTTGTGTGTCAATCAAAGGTTGCCTCCAGCACAAATTCTTCCACCTCTAAGCAGACAGTCACGCAGTATTGAAGCAGAGGGAATGTACCACCTCTGAATCACCACACTCACTTGCTGGAGCCCTTTGGCTGTATTTCGCCAGACTCCCGCACTCGGCTGTGCTGCCGAGAACAAGCAACACAATGTGGTCTGTCTTCAACCAAAATGTATAAAAAGGACTGGGAGGGGAGATGGCCATACACATAATGTAATAGTAGTATGTTTCACATAGAAATAGCATGGTTAGGTAGGACGGAGAAAAAGGGTAAGTACAAATCCTGAGTGGATCTTTCAATAACAAGCATTCTGTGAGATGAGACATATCCTGGCCCAATCCTTATCCTGACCAGAATCACCCTTATAAAATCCATTCTTCACTATAAGTGGGACAGCTGAGAATCAGACTTGTTTATATCTAAACTGTTGAAATTTTGTGGACAGTGTTCCTGGCTTTACTCAACATTTCTCCTAGCCTTTAAAACACTTGTGATCAGGCAGACAACTGGCAACAGCTCCTCAGTCTATGCATCCTCTTGCTGTGTTACAAAGCTACCTGTCCTATTTCTTCAACCCATCTTTTCCCCTCTAAAGCTCCACAGTTCTGGAGATGTGGCTGGAATTAAGCCTGCAGAGGAGTTCCTGTGCATTATTTACATTGTTAACACACAGTTATCTAAGACTTTGCACCAACCCCTTCCAGCAAAAAAAAAAAAAAAAAAAAAACCACCAAAATCAAACCAAACCAAACCAAACAACTGACAGCAGAGAAACTGCAAAGACCAATATAACTAAGAAAGCCCTTTTATTTTTTGGGTATGCCATGCTTAACTACTATCATGAGCTTGAAATGCAGCTTCTGCTTAAATACAGGGAGCTGACATAGTGCTACACACATAGGTACTCTGTTTAGGAGTGCCCTGATAATAAATATTATCCTTTGGAAAAGAGAAGACAGACGACATTCACATTCAAATACAGCTGCTAACATATAGATGAGTAGAAATGATTCTAAGCTTCATAGGCTCTCATGTTTACAATAGAAGACAATTAAGCCACAAACTTCGCCTTTGATCACAACCTTATTTCTGACTGGGGAGGCTCTGTGCCTGCTGCTGGCAAAGGGCACAGTGAACTGTGGTACTCCATTAGCTGAGCCTTTAAGGCTTTTCACTTGATGCTGTCTCAGTCAAGTAGAGTTGAGACACTTCTCAGACTCTTCTCAGGAGACTACAAACCTCCTAGTACCACAGCCCAAAGGAATAACAGCCTCTCTTTATATACAGGAGCTGCAGGGCCCCCTCCAGTCCCCTACAGCTGTATCAAGCCCAGCTGTGCCTACGTACCTCATTTTCACAGTTAATGACACCTGGGGAGGAAGAAGTAGCTAAGGCTTTGAAGGAGAGTTCTTAATGGCTGGACTTTGTTTTCTCTACTCCTAGCAGAGCAGGAAGCCTGGAAGTGTGTCTTACTTCAAAAATATTTATTTTAGGGGAAAAGGGGTAGATAGAAGAGTGTTTCCACCAACAATGCTGTGCTCCTTGGGGTGCTGAAGGTCCTGGAGCGGAGATTGCTCCTCAACACATCTCCCACTCAGAGGTCGTTAATGAAAAGCTCCTGCATATCTTCCCAGTTTCAGGTACTCGAACATCCTTTTCCACCACCGTAAGGCTGCAGGACGTGGCAGAGGGACACTCAGCAGATGATGCAAACAGGTGTGTAATTTTAGAACGGTTGATGCTATTTTATGTGTCTGCAGCTATTCATGTGCTTAAGTGCTATACAACAAATGCTTAGAAAAGTTCACGGAAGGAGTGATCAATCAAATCCCATCTGAGTTACCTCTTGGTCTCTCTGTTTCCCCTGGTTCCTTTGTTATGCTTCTCGCATTTGTATACAGAAAACTTAGAAACTTTCCTAGGTGACCTTTGAATCTCTGCCTTTCTTCCTTTGTTCCATTTCCTGAGTTTTTCACTTAATGTTCTCTCTGCACTTTTTTCCTTCTCTGTGGATCTTGCATCATCTGTATCATCACTTAAGATTTTTCCCCTGTTGTCCAAGTATTTACTTCAGCAGCCTCTTCCTCTCTTGTGGTCTTTGCCCCTGCTAAACAGTTATCCCAGCCTTGCCCTTCAGCCCATTTCTTTAAACGCTTCACTTTCTCTATGGAGCTGTTTCTGGTGGTATTTGGTTTTCTTTCTGTTCAAATTAATTCCATCCTACGTCTTACTGACATGTTCCAAAATAAGCCCTAAATGTCCAATAAAAGTAAAAACCTCCTACGTTAGGTCCTGCTCCACAGCTGATGAAGTCAATGGAAAGACTCCATCAGCTTCCAAAGATTTGGTCTGATTTACGCAACTTTCTGATTCTTTCTTGTTCACATTTGCACAGTTGCTATTTATAAACTGTGGCTTTCACATTGCAAAATATTTGGGACTGTATGCACAACCTTGGAGAATTATGAAAAGGAAAAGAAAAAATTGGGGGAGGGTGGAATTTTTTAGAATCAAAATGAAAACCTGAACTGAAACCAGAACAGGATTGTTAACCAGGAATTTGAATTCAGATGTAAGACGTTTTGTCTTGGAGGACAGTCTAGGTTCAGAAGACTTCTGCCCGTGGGTGTTTTCTCTTCCAAATTTGATGGCATTGTTCATTTATTTTTCACATTCCTAACAAATTTGGAAGCATCCCTAGTGACTTCTAAAGGGGTATTATTTCTGCAGGTGCTCAGCACTTATGAAAAACTCCTAATGTGCTGAACAACTCCTAAACTAAAAGCACCCAAATCCCCAACTGCTTTTGAATCTTTACACCAATGTATTTTGTTCTTTAGTTCAAAATTAGTGATGATGTTATGGAAGTGAAAAATATTCTCATGATTATAGTTTCCAAAACAGCTTCAGAAACATTTGAGAAAGTCAAAAACATTTCACCCTGGGGTGACAAAGTCACTTGACACCTCATTGCAGCCCAGCAGTTCTGTTTGACCCTTGAAGTGGCATTGGTTCACGTTCATCATTTTGGTCTTTGCAGAAAGTAAAAGTCAAAAATCTATGAAGCACAGCAGCTTGAGAACACGAAGCTTTCCTAAAATAGCCAGAGAAGGCTTATTCCTGCTAACTACCTGGTAGAGGCAGTGAGTTTTGTCACAGTAATAGTGAAACATTCTTAATATCAAAAAAGAAAAAGAATGTGGCATCTGAGTTACTGGGGAAATTTTACTTGCAAAGCAGAAGTCTAGAGAGTCAAAAGAAATGTCATCATCTTGCAGTGTGGCCTTTCTGCCAACATCTTCTCCGTTGACTACTTTGTTAGTGACACCTGTATTATTATGTGATAAGAACTGAATCCTTCAACTTTAATGAAGGCCCTGGAATAAATTTCTATTTGGAGAGAAAGGGTGTTTCAGCATATGGTGTCTTAACCTCCTCAAGCTCTTAGGAAGACATTCTTCAAGAATAGGACATGATACACCTACCGAAGCTTGCTTTATTTTGTTCTTCTAAAGTGTGGAACTAAATAACTAAAAAGTTTTTTGTATTTCTTGACAAAGACCAAATACTTCTTTTATAACAGTCTGAGCCTTACACAGCACATCTCAGCGTCTGATTCCAGCTAAAGCGGAAGTCGAATCAAGTCTATGTGGTTGTATTGATTTTAAGGTCTGATTAGCAAGGTGCTTCAACCTGGGTTTAATTTTATGTCTGCGAACAGTCATTGAACTCAGCAGGAAAACTCACGGCCACAACCTGATGTGTATTCACGAGCTTTTTTTAAGGGCAAAGGAAAGGGCAAACATCTCAAGCAATTTTGAAAGAGAGGCTCAGATGCAGTAGGCTATTACACCAAATAACTTAAGAACAGGTCTTACACTGGTAGAAGTGTGAAAAGGTCCATTGAAGTCAAAGATACCGAGTTTCAGATTTGCACACCTGTTTTGTCATTATCACAATGTTACTAACAGGAGCTGGACAAAAAATGCAAAAATAATTTCATCCCTCCAAAAGCTGTTGAAGCTGTCCTCATTTCTTAAAACTTGATTTGCAAGAAAAATGTTAGCTTTCCAAAAGCCCCATTTTGTCATATTTTGTTTGGGCGTTGGACAAGATGACCTCCAGAGGTCCCTTCCAAGCTCAACCATTCAGTAATTCTGTTTTCTTCCGCTTATCACTTTTGTAACTTTTTTAAGGGTTTACTCTGTCAGGTGCACAACTGAAAAAAAAATACGAAGGCAAATGGGAGATGACGGGGAAACTGTAACCATTATCATAATGATAGTATAAATCTGTACGACTTGGTAGTCAGCAAGAAAAGAAGGCAGAAGAAAAGTGGCAAAAAAGGAAGTCCCAAATGTTTGAAATGTTCTGACTCTCAAGAAACAAAAGCAACATTATTTCTCCTGCATTTCACTTGAGATTGTTTTGGAAAAAAAAATAATAGAAAGATATTTTAAAAATATTAAAAAACATATTTAAAAAATCTTTTCATAAAGAACCCACTTTTTGTCAAGAAAATTGTAAAATATTCTCTGACATATCTAATGTCAGTACCTGCGTTTTCTCTCTTTTTTCTAGTCAGGATCAGAAACAAAACCAAACAAAACAGAACAAATGTTAAAATCTGTAATCCTTCTGACACCCTCTGACAGCTTGAAAGAAAAACATGATAACCCTTCTGCTGCTGAAGACCTTGTTTTGGTAAGGGAGCTTAAAATTGAACTTGAGGATCCTCATCTTGCGAACACAGTTCGGCATCAACCCCTATGGAATGATGACTACAGAAATCACACTTGGGGACCAGCTAACAACATGTGCAGGCAACCAAGCCAATAATAGAGAAAGGAAGGAGGTTGAAAAAGGGAGTGGAAGAAAGGAGAATATTTTGTTGCGTCTTTTTCTCCCTCTCTTTGTCTGCTTTGTCCCTTAAGGTTCAGCTACGCAGGCCATATTGTGTGAACTCGCCTTTGATATCAATGGGGACATCTACTTAAAAATTGATGGCATGATATGGCCCCAGGTATTTAAATTAACGAGATGTTAAATACTCTGTAGTTTTATCTGTAATTAGATGACACGGATGCAACTTGATCCCAAGAGTGATTTGTAATATTCTGGATTGTCCACTTAGGGCTTGGGGCCCGATCCACCGTCTGCTAACATCTATACGAGTCTTTCCTTTGACATTTTTGGAAGTGAGGCCCCTGGCTCACTCACAGATAGCTCTCATGTATTTTTCTATCTGTTTATTAATGTCTATATGCAAATGTCTGATCTCTCCTTTCCACTATCTCAAAATACTTGGTGAATAATAAGTGAATGTCCTTATTTTGGGAGTAATTTCAATTAATTTTTAACTGCTTTTTTCTCTGTAGTTGTATTTTGCCGTTTCATTCCTGACTAATTGTCAGGTTTTGTTCAATATTTACAAGTTTTGCATTGAGCAAGATTTCTTATGCTAATATTCTTCATCTAATATTCTCACTGGAGGGGCTTGAAAAAAGTTGGAAGTATTTTACAGGAAAAAAGTATCTGTAACATTCCAAGTCCTTCCAGATTTTTTATTTTTTACTCAAAAGGATCCATTTTTTACCTTTCTCTGGCCCAGCAGAAGCCAGTTTCAGTCTCAGTAGATATCTTAAGATTACCCACATGACTGCAGTCTTTAAACACATCATGGTTGGTGCTGCCTGTCCCTGACAGCATCCTTGGCAGGAGTTTGAGTGCTGCACTTCCAGGAAAACCCATGGCACAGTCCTGTCTATGGGTCAAACAGAAGTCAGGAGCCAGGCATGGGAATCCTCTTCCAAACTTCTTCCCTGCTTGAACTAGATCTTCCTCCAGCGGCGACGAGAAGGCAGAAGGTGAGTTAGTGCTGCTCTCATCGCCCCACGCTTAATTTTCCCGCGTTTATCTCCGGCTGCTGCAATCTTTCCCTTGGCATCGAGAGCAGAATTGATGGGGCTGGGAGGCTGAGAGCTCCCTGGCTGGGTGTAAAGGCTCTTCAGAGCAGATAAAAGGCATTAGGATTATAGTATTAGGAAGCCTCAAATTATGTGAACGTTATAAGTAAATGAGCAAATAGCCAACAAGGAGGGAGAGAGAAACAAGAGAGGAGTGCAAATGGCATGCTGATGCAGCGGTGGCATTGCCAGGATTGCTCCCACTGGGAACTCAGCTCAGCCCCGCTTAAACATCCCAAGTGAAGGACTTTATGCACTTTCTTTGGGCAGGCTATTCCAGGGCTCACTGTTGTTTCATGGCCGAAACCAGAAGTTCCTGAGGTTGCATTTGTGTCTCCTGCTCCGCATCACCCCATTTCTCCATAGCGGAGTCTCTTGGGTTTGCTGGGAAGGACTCTCCTCCTTCCGGTGCGCAGAGCCGCCGTGTCGGGAGGGGGGCTGCCTCGTCACTTGCCCAGTCTATACATATTTCAGTCTTTTAATCTTTCTCCCCAAGCCCGTCCTCGCAGCCCCTTCACTGCGCTTGTCACCGGCCCCGACTCCTCTAATTTGCCTGCGGTAATGAGGTGCCCAGCGCCAAGCGTGGTGCTCCAGGTCCAGCCTCCACGTGCTCTGCGCGGGGGGACCGCTGCCTTGCTGACACATCCCCGTCTTTTCTTCCCCCCTTCCCTTTTTTTTTTTTCCTCCCTTCAGTGATCATCATTCAAAATTAAAATAACATGGAAAGGCAAAGCAACTGAAATCAAAATCTAATGCATAATTAGATACAGCATGAGACAACAAACACATCTTTGCTATCTGCCTCTGTATTGTAAACAATGATTACTTTACATGTTCAATGTGCCATGAAAGAAGAAAGAGCCTCTTGTGATGTTTTGTGAGAGCTTTGACTACATTTGCCCACTTTTCAAACAACAAAAAAATAAACTCACACTAACAAGGTGTATGTTTTCAGTCCTAAAATATGGGGTCACTCTCTGTTAAGGGGTCCATTCAATGATGAAATGAGATCAAAATGGTTAAGGCCACTGAAAGAAAGCAAGAAGGATTTGTCTGAAGTTCTGGTATACTGGCTATTATTTCAACCAAATAAGGATGCCTGGCTTTATTCTTCATGCTCCCTTGCCCCTTTTGAAAAACTGAAAAGAGAAAGGAAATGGCTAAGTTGTATCATCTATTACCTTGATGAGTGCTTATAACTCTTGATTCAGAGTTAATCATTAATCCAGGTTTTTGTGGCGATTGTTTTAGCTATGAAGTTTCCACGTGAAATTTGTGCAGCACGTCGGCATGGAAAAGAAAAAGCCAAATGCAAAAATCAAATAAAGTAATTAGAGAGGGTGGATGTGCATGTGTGTATAGATTTATATATCCCGCTGGTTTTATTTTAATGTACACATGAATATTTGTATATCTGTGTCAAAACTGCTGACCCTTAAATTGGAAGTGCTTTCTTGCTCAAAACCAGATTGCTTTGATCTATTATTTTTTAATGTATTTATTCATTTATTCTGTCCAGGCTCTGATACTCCTACTTATTCTGAGCAGTACTCTCAAATTGGGCAAAATATTGTTCTCCTAATCTCTTGTGTATTTAAAAAAAATATTTTTTGCTCATTTTGACAAACAATGAAAAGCCTGAAAACTTCTGTAAAGCAAAAAAATTATATCACTTCAGGGCTGCAGAAACCTGTTTATGTTTTGATCATTCTGAGACATTTCATTTTAGTACTGGGATTGTTATTTTTGTATGCTAATTAACATACATTTCAAACAATCTTGTTTTGAACTGAAAAAATGGAATTTTTTTGTTTTGAAACTTATGTTCCAACAATTAAAAAAACTATTTAATTAAAAATGCAAAAACATAAACATTTTCTGTAGAAAGCCTTGATGACAAGAAATCAGCCCTTTGACAAAAGGCTCGGGTTTTGTTTTGTTTTGTTTTTTTCTAGAAAAAGCCTTGACTATCTCTAGCAATAAAAATGTGATGTGAAAAAGGGGTGATCTTTAACTATTCCTGATGTAGCGTAGCTGAATCTAGTTCAATTTCATATACCATGACTCACCCACTAAAACACACAAAGATTTTATGTGAGGCAAAAATACGATTAAATGCTCAAATATTACAGCTTGACCCTTGGAGAGCAATAAAAGATACACTTGAAGAATCCACTTTAAGTAAAGGTATGGGTGTGAGTGTGTGTATGTGTGTGCACCTCTATGCACCCTATATATATCTTATCTCTCCATCCGTTCACCCATCCATCCATTCGGTCATGCATGATCTTTACTCCAGGACAAATAACTCAACATCCTTATGTAGGGATCTGCTCGTTATATTCATTTAAGGGAATATGATCTGTTGTTGACTTGTTTGTACTCCACCCATGCACACAGCTATTAATTTATTAATTAATCCTCCTAAAAACTCCCACCTCTTCTTTATAGATTGGTTGTCCTCATTTTCTATTATTTAACATCAGTCCCACTAAACCATCATATCTTGTTTTACTGACTCAGATCCTGAATCAAACATCTATTTCTTAAGGGTTTTCCAGCAAGTATATTTCATCTGCACATTAAACTCTTGTGGTTAGATTTAGGTCTTGAATGATTATTATTCAGAAACAGCAAACTATTCAGCTTGAAACAAGAGCATGACTTTTTCTAGGTTTATTAAAATTGCATTAAGGGGTTTGGGTTTTTTCTAAACCCAGTACTTAGAATGGTTGGAATTGTAATGTGTTTATATAAACTGTATTTCTGCAACCATTGACCAGGGTAATAAATAATTTATTCAATATTTCTTTAAATACTATTTTGTTTGGTTTAAACCCAAGGTTAGACATATATATTTTAAGGCATTGCCTTCCTCTGTCTTCTTATATATATATATAAAAATATTTAAAAGACTATTATGGTAAAGACAGATGAAAAATATCTTCACTTTTCATCTCTGCTAGCTCATATGTTGTGGCCACTGTGATGGCTACAAAATAAATGTTCTGAAAATTTTTAGTCAGAAATTAGAACCCGTTAGCTTAGTTGATCATTATACTATTTTGTGCATCCTCTTCCCCCTAAGTAAAATGAATGGATTCAAACAGACACGGCAATGGGCTGGATACAATATGCCCACTGTGAATAAAACACCCGGAGAAGTTGTAGTAATTCTTGTTTGTTTATTTCTGTTAATTGTGAGGAGAAGCTGCTCACGCGGGACCAGGCAGAGCTGTAAGAGATGGTGGGTGGGATGGCAGCCAGGCTTGGATCTTGCTCCCTCCCCGACAGATGCTCTCAGGTACCTGCACTGCCGTCCCCTGTCGTCCCACGTGCTCCCCAGGCTGTGCCAGTTGGCACCTTCACTGCAAGAGCATTTTCTGCAAGAACACTACAGTTTCTTAAAAAGAACGGATTTTCTCTGAGACGAATCCTGCCAAGGTGCTCCTGGAGTGTGGGCTCTCCCCCTCCTCCCTGCACACACACGCGGGTGCACGCACACACTCACACACATGTACACACACACACACCCCCCCCCCCGACATGCGCTTGCCACCCCTGCCCTAACCCCGTGGCAGTCCCCGCATCCTTTCAACTGCCTCTGCTATCCTCTGCCCCCATCTGAATAGCATGGTCGATTAAGGGGAATTGATGGATCAAGGCAAAATTCCCAGCAGCTATAATTTTACCATCCTACCCCAGGCAAAATTTTTCCTATGTGAACGAAGCTGGGAAAAAAAGGAAGGGAAAAAAAAAAAAAAAGATTTTGACAACGGCCCCCAAAGATAACTCGAAGAAGCTGGTACATCCATTTGATTAAACCGCACAGACACCGCCAGCTCCAGGGTTTTCCTACATCTGAATCCCCTATCACTTCCCATCGGATTTAAAGCCCCCATCTCTCAACATCTCTTTGCACTGAGTGCAACAACGGTGAGAAAAAAAACCACCAAGCCATGCCTTGAAACGCTAACTCCTCTTCCTTCCTTCTGCCTGCGCTGAGAAGATGCTTTTGCCCAGTGGGACCCCAAGGTTTGGTTTGACCCCAGCCAGAGGAGACAGGTCTCTGGGGTGGGCGAGGGGACCACAGCTGCCCCCAGCTCTCCCGCAGCCCCGCTGGCAGCCCCGCTCCTGCCGTGCCAACTGGTGCTCTCCCACTGCTTTCACATGTCACGAACAATTGCTCTCATCGCTCATCATATTGAAGTTGTCAGGGCTCTCTGACGCCGATAATTTGTGCGAGTTGATCATACTTTGGTAAATCAACAGGTCGCAACCCCTGACCCATCAGCCCGGTGGCTGGCTGAGAGCCACCTACAAATCTTATGGCGGGGACAACAGAGAGGCTGTGAACTGCTCAAGTGCTCATGTCTATCAGCTGCGACCAGAAAAGCCGGTCCCCTCTGCCCTCCGCCGCTGGAGACGTGCTTTACTGCGAGCACAACCCTGTCTGTCAGTCCATCTTAATTTCTTCACATCTGTTCGGGTATGTACACGTGCGTGTGCACGTGAGCATTTTTTTAAATTTTTATTTTTAATGCAGTTACTCAGAACAAACTCTAGCCTCCTCCATATGTTTTAAATAAAGGATCCCAGCACAGGAGATAAAAGGAATACTACTCAAGGTCCTCCTCCAGCACCAACGAATTGTACTCACCCTAGATCCATGCAATGGTTAAACTTCCAGGGCAGTTTTATGGGCTTCTTTTATAAAACTTTATTGACTCACACGTTCTCAAGTGGTGGCTCTGACTCTTTATTTTCATTTAGGTACACTATGTATGTTCAAGATGCCTTTGGTCCTCTGCTTCCCTTGTTTTTTTTTAATGTATAGGATTCCTGACCGATGCCTTCAAGTACAGACTGTGCAAGGGAGGGTAACGCAGGCATCTTTTATTACCCATGGTCTTCAATAACTCAGCAGCTAAACAAGCCAGAGGAGAAGAAGAGAGACCTATGAACTTGAGCATGAAGGATACTGCGTGGATCAGCTGGAGGGAAGTCAGGAACGAAGTGGGTTCAACTTGGAAACTGCAGTTGTTGAAAGTTGCATGCCCTGCAGAAAAGACTCATCCAGCACAGAAAGAATTCTGTAGCAACCGGGAGTTGCAGGCACAGCTGGCTTAAAAACTATCACTTCTTATAGGAAAAGGCAAGGAGAGTTTCTTTTCTTAGCGGATTGCGCAAGCATTGTCTTTGGCTGATTCTTCTCAAGCATATGCACCCAGAGCTAACTCCTCTGCTTTCATGAGCGGTGTGGGTACGGTGGGAAGGGAATGGATGGTGTGAATTTGTAATTCTGATTACAAAGGCAACAGCTGGCTCTTCCTGCTTTGATTGCCAGGTGTTCATCTGATGCCACATGTTCATTTCTGTGCCTTTTATAAAGATGCTGAACAAATGAAAATGCCCATATTCCCCTTTCCTGCACTTGAATTTAAATGCAGTGGTGTGCAGAATAGATGGTATAAACTCAGCTGCATGGGGAGCAAGCAGAAAGCCCGGCTGATTAGTCATGCAATTAAGGGAATTAAGAGGTTTCCACTGCCCTACACATTTTTCACCAAACTTTGCTGTTCTTCCCACACTTGAATTCTCCTGCTATACTGCTGGCTACTCCCCTGTTGTGGAACAGGTAGAGACTTGGCACGTGAGATGCTCCAACCTTGGGCATGGATTCCAAGTTCAGTGATCCTCCAAAATAAGCAGAGGTGGCAATGGCAAACTCCAAGTTTCCCTCAGCCAGCACTGGAGCTGCTGTGGGCACAAAAGCCACTGAGAAATGGTTTCCCACTTGAAGACGCCCATTTTCCTTTGCCACATTGCTCATCTTTTATTTGTGCTCCGTCTCTTTAGAATGACCTTTGGACTAACCAGAAGGATCTGCTTTTTCATTGATTTTTATAATAGTGGCTAGAGATCCCTGAGTGCCCTAAGGATCTGGACCGTGAGTTGTGAGAGGGAAGCTTGTTGCTGCCCCAAGGGATGAAGTCTTCCCCCTGTGGCAGAAGGAGAAGGAACAGAGCAAGAAAGTGGAGGCGCAGAAGACAACCCAACAGTGAAATACATCTGCCCTGCTCTGCAGCTGGTGCCATCCAGCTGTGCTCACGCACGTGAGCCACCTCACTCTGGCAAGTCCTACCGATCAGTGCTCAGGGGTGAACATGAGCAGTCCTCTTTTGCAGTCCTTTGGGCATGTGTGGCTCCAAAGAAGACCTTCCAGCCTGCACTTTCCCAGTTGCAGCCATGGCAGAAATCCATTTCAGGATATACATACACATCACATGTCATTGCTGGATCTCCACCATTTCAAGGGCACACAGCACCCTGCAGGCTTCTTGCTCCCCCAAGCGTTCCCCATAATCTCCTACAAATGCAAATTGCTGTGATCTCCCCACCCACCCCAAAATACCCAGGTCTGTGACTGCTTTGCTGTTGCTTGTGAGACTGTACAAAACTCATGACGTCCTCCAGGATGGGGCCTGGGGTGATGCCTACGGCTGCTGCATCCCAACATGTGAACATCTATTGCCTGAATAAGGAGGGCCCGTCTTTACCAGATAATGATCGTAGCAGATCCGCATCTGAGCCCAGCCCTGAAAACCAGAGGCTGGTCACGGGGAGAGACGCATTAGTGACATCCTACAATGACAGCAAGGCTCATCTCCTCCACCCTGGGAGAATGGAAAGTATTTCCGAGAACAGAACGCACCAGGGTGATGAAATGCACGCTTACCGTGTAACATGAAAATTACAGCGAAAGGAAAAGCCTGACCTGCAGTCATCCATGCAAAGATTATTTTACATGCTAAATGGCAGCTGAATACAATTGTTGTTCAGCTTGATAAAAAAAACAACAGAGGTAGGAGAAAAGCAGAGGAATCCTGCACGTTAACTGGCACAGCCACTGGAAAAACATACAGAGTGCAGACCCTCTCCGCCCAGGCAGAAATGAAGCATAATTGGCCCTGCTGCACTATAACAGATGCTCAAAAAACTATTCACAGAATAAATATATGTGTGTGTGTATGTGTAGGTGTACATTTGTGTACAGAAAACTCTGTTTATAACCTGAAGGTGTTTCTTCTGCCCCGTGAAAAAAATTAAGTTTTTGGCCAAAATCATTGTTTAAGGCTAGAACCATTTGTATTAAAACCCCCACATTTTTAAAAACTAAAGTAAGTAAAACATTACATATTTGAGTTTTCCCTTTAGCTCATCTTAATGTGAAGTTTAAGTTGAAACTTAAAAAATAATATTTTTTGAAAATTACTTGGCAAAGGGACTTTTTTACTGGTATTTTTCCACTTTTTTACCAGTACATTTCCATTGTCAGTTATTGCCAACGCAACGTGGTTGAGCAGTTGAACCAAATGAGAATGTGTAATGGTTATTTGATAGTAGAAAAGAACTGCGTTATCAATAAAACAAAACCAATTTCATCCTGTGAACGGAGGAAATTGTGTTTCTGTCAAGCCAAATATTAAAACCACAACAAAATTAGATTCAAGCAGAAGAAATGCAAGATCTGAAAGAAAAAATATTCCAGTGCTAGTAATATTTAATGGAAAGAAGAAGCCAAGAGAGATAAAAGAAGTTTAGGAGTGCTAATAGGCAGAAAACTAAGAATGGTTGCCACGGAACATGGCACTGAATAAAAAATTGGCAAATAGATGTTGGGAACATAAATGCAAAGAAATCATGTCACTGGGAAGAAGTTCTTATCCATGACTAGCCTGAATGCAATCAAATTGCACATTTATTTTAGGGTGTCATGTCGTCAGGGAGAGACTGCAGACCTAGTGGAAATCAGATGAAAAGCAACTTCATCTTTCCAGAGCTGTGGAAACCTGTTTTATAAATGAAATGTAAGGGATTACCGTTCGTGTTTCACTTGGCTAAAAAGGAGACAGGTTACAGATACTGAAGGAAATTCTCTTCTCTTCTCTCGCTACCTCCCCCAGCGTTCACATCCATTTGAGCAGAGCATGCTGGGGGTAGGCAGCAAAAGAGAGACTGGAATTAAGATACTCTCTTCTATCTTGTGGAGAGCAGACTCTTGTGGAGTCATAGGAAATGAGAAAAGGGACATTTTAAGCAGATTTTGGCCTGACTCGTTAGGAACTTGACTGGACTAGAACCAGCAAATCTGCTCCAGGCCACGTGTGGGGCTCTCAGGAAGCTGGGAGAGATGTTCACAACACGCAGAACTAGCTGGAGTTCTTCAAATGAAAGTCTCTTGCCTGCTTTTTTTTCTTTTTTTTTTTTTCCAAATGAGGTTTTTTTTTCTTTTTGATCCTTTTCCCCCTGTTTTAGTAGCTTCCACACCTCTATATATTATTGGCATGTTCTTTTTTTCCAGCTGGTAATTGTGTCTGGCTGTAATTCGAGGAGTTTGGGCTTCTGCCTGACTTCTGGGAGCCCTCAGACCCAGCTGGAGCAGTGGCTTCTGAGGTAGGTGGGGTCCTCTAAACTGATGTTTTGCAGCAGAACTCCTCTGTTTTTCTTGTAGTAGATATGCCCAGAACCAAGAAGAGGGAGTTCTACTGTGATATTGAGCCAGCCACATATCCACTATGGGTTCAACTATGAGTTGTTAATAACACTGTTCCCTTTGAGGTGAAATGTTTATGCCGCACTACGTAACCCAAAGTAACGTTTATCATTTGACAGATCCTTGAAACCATGGTAAAAAAATGCATTCTCCTAAAGGAAATGCCATTATTCTTGTTTTAATAGCACTGTTTCTGGAGCAATGGGGAATCTTTATTTGACGCTGCTGTTGGTGGGCATCTTGCACAGGTCACAATTCCTCTTTAGCCTTACGAGCCACTTCCCTTGGCTCTGCATGACGACTTCCTAGCCCTGCTGGTGGCTACCTCAGTTTGCTGGTGGCTGGTCCCGAGGCAGGTGAAGCTGTTCACTGCGTGGGCAGGTGAAACGTGACACTTGGCGCGATGGTGCAAGGTGGCTTTCCTGTGCTTCAGTTACAGCCTCCAGTGCCTATTCAAGGCAGCAATGAAGAAATATGCAAAAATCAGTCATTTTCCTCAAATAAAAACCATTATTCTCTGCCAGTCACTATATATTTCTCAGAGAGGTAGAGCAGAGCTGTAATTATGCAGCCTGCCAAGTTTATGGAATAAGGCAGCATTCCCATATAGATTTCCCTATAAGAAAAGATACAACGTAAGACCTATCCATAATGATAGTGGGGACCATCATAGACCCCAGCATTAATGTGTCCCATTGCATAATTCCTGGTGGAGAGACACTGGGGCTGCCCAGTCTATCATAGGCAAAATTCAGTAGCTTTTGCAAAGATAGAGTTAGTTTTTACTTGTTTGCTTAATCAAATATACGTGATTTTGAAGAAATTTGGAGAGAACGAGGGAAATATTCTCTTTTTATTAGCTCCTGCTAGCCTGGAGGAAAATAACCGATACTTTTTTTTTTTTTAAGACAAATTATTTTGAAAAGTTGGAAATCCAATTACAAGTGGAATGGCGCCAAGTGGTACTCCAGTTTGAGTGAACTACGAATCCTAGTGCTGATTTTGTACTACATGAGAGGGAAAACTGAGAACTTTGAAGAAATGTAGTCTTTGTTCTTGAGTTATACAATTAATTAAGCACAAGACATGTTTAAAAATGTTTATTCTTTTATTAGCAATTCCCTGGAGTGACTTGGTATAACATTGTTTCGTAGTTTTTATAGTCTGGGTTGCAAATTCCCAATTAGGGTATACTTCTTGTCTTCCCCCCTCCTTGTATCCTTTACTGCTTTTAGGAAAGCAAGAGCTTTCTGTGTTTTATTTTTTTATGAGATGTTCCATACTGTACTTTGCACTCCACAGTGAATTCTTGGACAGCAGCCTGGGTCGGGACAAGCAAGAGAGTAGCTCCAGGACTGCACAGCTGAGATCAGTGAAGGGCCACCTTCAAAAGGAAGGTGGATGGACCAGGTCATCTCAGTCTCTGTCCACCTCCTACTTCTCCCAGACCTGTTGGAAAATAACATGGGTTTCATCTCACTTTCTTCCTGTCTTCACCCCTCCTTCAAACAAAAGCAACAGTTCTTCCTGACAGCTGATGAAACAAAACCTGCTTCATCCCAAGTGAGCTATTTTTCCCCCCTTGAAATTTCTCCCTTTATTGAGCAGCTGACCTGGGAGGGGTTTTGATGTTCACCAGGTGGGCTCGGTAAACCAATTAGCAGAGGTAGAAGGAAGGACAGGCTTTATGTGGCTACAGGTCAGGACTGGGATTTAAGACTGAGGTTCAGTTCTCGGCTCTGCAGCAGACAGCTTCACTCACCTTGGTGAGGGTATTTATAGTCTCTTCACTTGACATCTGTAGAGGGAGAGGATAATATTCCTCTTTTACTCTTGCTTCTCCTCTCATTGGAGCAGAGACCGTCTCTTGCTGTGCTTACAGTCTCCAGCACTGTAAACTGGCCCAGTTTGGCTTCAGAGCTGTAAATGCTAAAATTTAGCAGATGCTTATTCACAATGAAGTGGATCAGATGCCCAAATGCTCTGATTTGTCTGTGGTCAGATCCTAGTCCCCGGGAAAGCTCCTCTGCACTGATTGTTACCCACTCCTTTTCCAACGTCACAGCACAAAGAGGTGGCTGCATAGTCGAGCAAGAAATTGTATTAATTCTCACTAATTTTTTTTTAATTCTCATATTTCCTAACTATACAACCTAAGCAGGTGATTTAACTTCTCTCTTTTCCTAAGCTTGTCCATCTATTGGAGGAGAATAAGAAACCTATATTCACTTTCTTCTAATTATTCTTATGATGATAACTGGCCCAAGTGGTAAAGTGAACTAAGACAGAAGATCATAAAATCCCAAGGCTTCCAGAAAAATCAGGGTATCTAATGCTGTATGTGATATTCTGAACATAGTAGATACATTTTCATTGTCACTCTGAAAAAAGTTCTAAAAATATAGCCTGACAATAAAATTAGAGGCTAAGAAATGAGAGAATTCTTCACTTCTAGGGAGATGAAGAATGTCTACCTTGGATCTGTAACCCCTCTGATGTTTCACTAGCAGGTTTAATTTGATTAGCAAATACAACTGTAGACCCTAATGTTATTAACCTTTGGCTGTTTTCAGGGAAACAGTCTTTTCTTGATGCTTTCAGAGAGTCCTGCACAAATGATGTCACCTTTATGAATCGTTAGTTTCCCCACATGTAAAACAGGATGAACCAAAGAATCAGGAAGCAAAATCTTAACATACCAAATGGCACTTGGTGCCTAAGTCCTGTCAATGATCCATTCTGCATTTGTAAGGAACCTCTCATGAAGTATTTATACTAATGATAACGAAAAGTCAAACAATGGGAAAGGTGGTCCTTCTTGCTGTAGGGACTATTCCTGGGAAGCAATGTAACTCAAAAGCTTTACAGACTGAATTAGGTGTAATCCTTACGGGATCACTAGCAGCTCATAAATAACTTTTAATGAGATTTCCAGCAAGTAAAATCGCACATGGGAAGGGAAAAACAGAGAAAGCAAGAGAAAGAGACGAAAAAAAACTGCAAGAGAGAATCTCAATAAAAAATTAAAATGTTCATGCTATCCCCCTGTTGTTTCATACATGTACACAAAAAGAAAGCGGGGATGGTTTCAGTAAGGCATTATTAGTACCCAAAATATTTAATTAACTGATACAAACACGGAAAGACTTGCTAAAGGTCACTGCAAATACAGTGACACTGGCCACTAATCTATGGAAACTTATAGAGCTAAATCTAAAGCATGTTCCAGAGTTAAGCAGGGAAATAAATCAAGGTTTGCAAATGTCATTTAAGTTTTCACCTGTCCCAAGATTCAAAATTATTGGCTTCACAATGAAAAGCATATGTTGCGCCCCTTGCCTAGGGAATAGTAATGAAGTGAGGCAGACACTCTCCAGTTCTACACTACCATCTCTCCCCTCTTTATTTCCCATCGAGTAAAAATAATTACTGTATACTTGAGGGAGCATTTCTCTCAGTCTGCCGATAACTGCTGCCATGTTGGCTCTTCATGAGCTGCTCTTCTTCCTTGTGGGACTATGATTTGATTTATGAGAAAATAGTTGGCAAATTGCGATGTCCATCTTGATGGATGACATCATTTGGGCCATTTTGCTGATCATGTATGACTAACTTTTTTTTTAGTGCAGTTGCAATTGATCAAGTGCTGCAGCACAGCTGAGTTAAGGGAAGGAGCGGGGCAGGGGGGACGGGGGGGGGAGGGGAGGAAAGAGGTGACAATTGCCTGTGCTCTGTAGGAACTGGAATGGCATTCACAGAGCAGAATCCCCTCTTTTTTGGTTCAGCTGTAATCTAATTGAAGAGGAATATAAATTTTATAGACTGAAAATAACACAATGTATATACAACAATGGGATTAAATGTAAATGCCCCAGCCCACCACATGAAAATTAAAGGAAAAAAAAAAGAAAAGAATAAACCCTGAGTATCATGTTTTATGCTGAACCCTCTATGTCTAATCCCTTTGGCACTTGAGTTATATTACCACTCATTACAGTTAACTGCTACCGTATATTATATAGGAAGGGAGGTAGATGTACGTCCTCTAGGCCAGATTTGACATCCACAGAGTTATGTGATTTACAGATGCCTGCTTCAGATTTAAAGAGATCTTGATCATGCTAGGTCCCTGCTTTTTAAGTTGAGATGTCTGCAATTCCTGGAATATTGAGTGGTCCCCGAAAGATGACCAGGAAACCCCATCCGTTGCCAGTGAGTTGATCAGACAGTCATCCCCAGCACCCTGGGAAGATCTGCAGGTTGATCAGGAAGTACTGGTAGCTTGGGCTGTCTTAGACAGGCCCCAGCCAAGTATCTCTGCAGGGAATGTTGCAGACTGAGCTTGTCCGTATGAACTGTAGGTGGATGAGTGCCAGGCTGGCACATGGAGATGCACATGCAGGCTTGACCACCAATGGATCTAGGTGGGAAATGGAAAGAGAAGTTCACAGCACATTTGGAAAGGACAGGTTTGCTTTAATGCCCTTCCAGAGTTTCTCTGTAGACTTTGAATAATTTTTCAGTTTTCCCAACTGTGCGTGCGTGTGTCAAATCAATCTGCATCCTCCAATGTCATCTAACCTCCTCTAGTACCTTATAGGATGTTATTGAGAAGACAAAACCAGGCTCTTCCACTGCAGGAAGACAAGAGACAACTGACATTAGTTGAAAGAGGAAACTTTTTCATCATGAGGACAATCAAATAGTGGGATGACCAGAGAGGCTGAGCTGTCCTCATACTTCGAAGTTTTTGGGACGCAACTGGGCAAACCCCTGAGCAACCTACTCCAGCCTCATCCCTGAACCTGGTTTGATCAGGAGCTTGGAATAACAGAGACAGCCTGAGGCCATTTCCAACCTGAGTTGTCCTGTGATCCTACATGGTTGCTTTACAGAGAAGGGACTGTTTGAAGGCACTCTGCACAGCCAGAAAAACAGGGAGTCATGCAGCCACTCCTGCAGTTCCCTCAAGCCAATCTCCATTTGATCCAAGCTAACTGCTTCTCCGACATGAATGTGCTTTAATATCTGGGAGATCTTGGTAGCAAGGTGCTGACATTTAGTTTGCATGTTTTGAATCTTTTCAGCCAGTGAAACATTTAAGGTCATTGTAGGCAGCAGCGCTCAAGCCAGAACCTGAAGTCAGATGGTGCTTCATGCTCTGCCAAGAACATTGGAGTGCCAACCTCAGGGAGGGTCTTGCCTGCAGCAAAGAGGGTTGAGGCCTCAAACTTCAGCTTCTTGAGGGCCAACATACCAAGACAGGCAGTGCATGGAGCAGCTCTGAAATGTCCCTCTATGCCAGATGAAGACTTTGCACCTAAATTATAGCTGCTTGAAGCCAGCTACATTTCTCAAAATGTTTATCAGTCAAAGGGACTGCTCCTTCGTGTAAATAGTATTAATGATTAGAGAAAAACAATGAAAGTATTTGATAAATTTTTCAGGAACTTTATATCCTGCAAAATCACTTCTCAGACCAATCCATTTGTAAGCTGGATTGTATTAACATTGCCTCCACGCAGCACATGTATTTTTCTTTTAAATCAGTTTAGCCAACTGCTGCCTTAGATTTAAAAGCACTCTCTTGTCTATCCTGAAGGCATATTTGTAGATTGGATTTTCCAGTATTGTACTTTCCAAGGGAATTTTCTTAAAATGATGAACAAGCTATGAAAACCTAGGGTCCTAGATGTTTTGCTCTTCCAGAGGCCGCTCTGGATTTTTGGTTGACTCTAGGGCACACATTTACCTGTAGACTTCAATAGACAGTTGATAAAACTGTCTTCATCATGTCTAGGTGTCCTTCTGAGGATGTACCTGTAGAACATATCCATTATTCAATATTTCCAGCAGATTGGCCTTGCCAAAAGGAGCTGGAAAAAATTCTGTTTTATAACTAGGGAATAAAAAATATGTTCAGGAGAATCAAAAATGATTCTTTTTCTATGTCTCAGTATTTCTGTTCTCAGTATGTCAATAGAAGGGTTTTTTAAATGATTTTTTGTTTCTCTTTTGGCTAGGTCTCCTAATTCTTTTATAGACATACTTGGTGGTTTTTTTGTTTTGGGTTGGTTTTGTGTTGTTTTGGTTTTTTTAACCTGGTTTTCATATTTTGGTGCAAGGGGCAATACATAAAAATTTACAAGGTTTAAGTTTTCTTTACATTTCCTAAATGCACGCATCTGCTTTTCTCATTAGCTAACTGCTGCTCACTGATGGACTCTCTGCACTTTTAATTCATGGTAAAACACTTTCTGCACATTTCAATGTTTCATTGTTTTATTGAATGGTCACAGCCTTTTACCAAGGCTGATTTTTATCTGTTGCTGCACTTCTTCAGCCAACTTTATCATGTTGAAATTATAATTTGCAAAGGAATTTCCTTTCTCCCCCTCCTCTCTCCTAGCTGTAATCTAAAGTGTATAACTTTATTGCTATCTGAATCCTGCCAAAAGCACACTTTTATGGTACCAGTTATCCAGCATGTCCCGTAGAAGTGTGGGACATAGAGAGAACAGAGTGTTTCATATAAACTGCTTTCCCATTAACTATAGCAATAATCATCTTGAAATATAGTGTTTCATCTGAAGATATCTCTCTCCCTCAAAAAGCCTCCAAGTTGGTAAATTAAAGCTGAGAATCTCCTGGATGATTGCAGGAATGAACAGATTGGCTCAGGCTACCTCTGAGGTCGCCCTGACACATTCATGAAAAAACATGGGAAAAGTGTTGGAAAAGATGTGCCTTCACCCCCACCATTGCTCCAATGTTGACAGATTCAAAGCATTTCCTGGTAGATCATGCCAGGCCCATGGCACTGGCTTTGGATACAGTTTCCAGAGAAAGCCAGTGGCCCAGATGCTGAAATAACTTTTTTCGGAAAAAGCGCAAAGGATATCATTAGTAATTTTGTTATAGCTTCATGGGCTCTGGTGCTTGCTGAGTCACCTCAGACCACCAACATGTGGCTAACAAAGGACCAGCTTGAGGATGGGAAACACCAAAGCCCTGACACTACTACTCTTCCATGGTTCTATGTCTTTCCCACTCCTGTGACTGTGAAACACTGGAGACTTCTCCGTGGCTTGTCTAAATGCAGCTGGGGGTCTTGCTGTTTGCAGCCCAAGAGAAGGATGAAAGTGTTGAGTCAGTATGGCAGGATGTAGACATCCTGCTTGAGGATGGGAGGAACACTCTTGACATGAAAAATCCGTTCTGGAAAAATAAGTCCATGGAGGAAGAGCAGACTATCCTCTCTCCATCCTACGGACTACTCCCTGGTCCATCAGCCATCCCAGCTGGTAGGACACAGGGTCCATGTGCTCTGCAGATTTCCAGGCTTGCTGAGTCCCTGTCAGAAGTGCCTCCCTGATGCAGCCCACCCTGGTTGTCAGCAGCACAGGTCAGCCGGCCTGAACCCAGCCCAGAAATCATGTCCCTTCCTCCCACCCCTTCCCCTGTGGGAGATGCTGCAAGGAGCCTTCCAGCCTGCTTGGCCCCAAGGGTTGCTTTCTTCCACAAAAGCCAAACCTGGAAGTCAGACTGCCTGGACTGGAGCCAGATGTCTGGCAAATCCAAGAGCAGAGTCTTTGTCCCAGGGTGAATTTCAACTTTTGTGGATTTTTCTTCCTTAAACATGGGGTAGGGGCTCTCCATGTAAATACCTGAGGGGAAAAAAAAAACCAAACAGTAAGTCAGCATTGCCTACACAGACAAGGGAATCCCAGCCAGCGATGTGTGAAGGACAGCAGGATTTACCAAAATGCCCGAGCAAAGAGCTTGGTTTTGAGAAGTGCTCTGGCTCTAGGCAGTCCCTATTCAATCCATGTAGGCTTTTCATTCATTTGCATCAGCAGTAATTTGTTTCCAGGTTTCGTATCTTCCTTTAGAATATGATATTCATCTCTCAAACCCACTGATTGCTCAGGAGCAGAGTAACAGAAATGCACAGGTAACCAGTTTCCTAGTAGGCACGTCTAGGCTCTCTCCCAAGTAACAAGGGCCATAGTAGCACTTTTTTTTTCTCCTTACCGGTGTGAGCCCTGCTACCCTCTGTCTTTATCAGAGCCTGTTGCTTGCACCATTAAAATACTTTCCGAGGGCCAGTGATTTCAAGGAGCACTCAGGGCACGAGCAGTCCTTGACCTGGGCAGGATTTTGCCTCTGAGACAGATCCTATCATGCTTATGCCTCCTAAATGCCAATACAGTCAAACCTTAATGACATTTCGTTCCCGAGTATGACTTTTCTCCAGTAGATCCCCAAGCCCTGTACAAATAAAAGGATAAACACAGGCAGAGCAAAAACATTCCCATGGGACACGCACGTGAAGGAGGGCAGGGATCAGTAAGGAGAAATCATTTCTATGCCAACACACGACCCAGGAAGGAGGGCACCCAGGAATGGTCTGGCTCCCTGGTTCCCAGCCCACCCTCCCGCCTCTGTGCGCTCTTTGTTCCTTCCAGAGATGGTCTACACTGCTGCCTGCTTGCCAGCGCCTGGGCTCCCATGATGCAGGAGTCTGCAAGATCACAGTGCTGCTCTTAGGAGGCAGTGGATATGGCGTCTGATTTTCCATAGAGAAAATTCAAAGCGAAGCGGGAGGGGGAGGAATAAAATGATCCTGCGGTTCTCATATTGTAATGGTTATTTATTTTGTTTAGAGAGCACACATCACAATGCATCTGGTTAAAAAAGAAACTTCCTTAATTATGTATAGGGCTTTGACTCCCAAAAGATATGTTATGTAAAAAAAGGATGTTTGGATGCTCAATACATTCAATTGCAAAAGAACGGTTCCTCTCCAAGCCATCATTACCTATGTCTATGCATTTTTATTTGAGTCTCAGCTTATTGTGGAAGGCTTCTGCTTTGATTCTCAGCCTCTCTACCTTTCCCTCTCAGACTACAGTTTTTAGGGCGCTGTGGTGCAGTGAAAATCAAGTGCTACACAGAAAATGCCTGATTTCCCCAGGAATTTTTATGTGGGATCAACCTATGATTCCAAAGAAAGCAGAATAAATCAAATCAAATAACACTCGCACTAAGCATATTGATGAGGCCATGGATCAAGCAGGACAGACATCCGGGTATGTAAATGATAGCCTGGAGAACACAGCTTTGTTAAAACAACTCAGGACGGCTCCCAGGGGCAGACCTTAAGTCAGAGCAACCCAGGATTTCCTCTTTGAATAAAGGTACATCAGTGTAAATGAGAGCAGATCCATGTACTACAAAACCAGCATGTTTTCCCTGTCAGTAGGAGAGGCAACAGACAGCAAAGGCAATAAGGAGCATTCAAGTTTCTCCTGGTTTTGGTGAATGTTTCATTAATGTCAGTAAGGCCCACAGTGGACATCCCAGCTGAAGCCATCCTACCACAGACATTGGTGGACTGGATCATTTTGGTGAGAGGCATCTGTGGCCACACGTTGTCTCCTAGCCCACAAAAAGCAATGAACGCCACATGCATCATCGGGAGCCCCTGTTCCTCCATGGCCGGGACAGCCCAAAACACTTTGCAAACCCAGCGCTTCATGTGGTGGAAAGACAGAAGCAGAAGAGCACATCCGTGAGCCAGGAAAGCCGGCTGGCGATCGAAAGGTTTCCTGCCCTCGACCGCCTGCTCCCCAGAGCCCAACCTGGCTGAGGGTGTATTCCCCATGTGATGGCACTTTGGATTTTCACTCAAACACAGCACCACGGGGTCTGTGGTGCCTTTTTAATTTTCAGACTATAACTTTTTAGGAATATGGACCAGATCACATATAAAGAACTGGAGCCATGGATCCAAATTTATTGGCCAATGGCTTTATAATCCATTAAGTTAAATCCTCTCGGTGCAACAGCAAATTCCATTTTTCCTGGCTGCTTTTGCAAAAGAATCCAGAAATATTATTCCTTCTGAGGTTTTTTCCTGCCAGAGATACTTAGGGGAAAAAACCACCCAACCCAAATCAAGACAAGAACCCACCTGAAAAATCATTGGCAATTGTACTTGTCCTTTATTTGTTTCAAAATATTAGTTATTTTTGTTGTGTTTGCCTGGTCATTTGATTAAGCAATTGAACAAATCTGTGTTTGAAGCAAAGACAATCTTTACAGAAACAAGGACTAGTTTCTCATCCCTTAAAATAAAGGGGGAGTGAATCAAAATAAAAATGGTTTTGATTATAAAACGAAGGCTTAGAGTGAGCAAGCTGTATGTGGTTTTTGGCATCACTATTTGCGTGAGTAAGAATTGGAGCCAATCCTGCAAGATGAGTAGGTCTGAAGATAATGTAGACTATAAAGAAATATTCCTGTCCCTGCTCCAAATTCCATACGTTAGTGGACTTATTTGCACCTCCGAACACCGTTGAGTTTAATGTTCGCTTAATTGTTTCTGAGCTGGGTTTTGTGTTTTTATGGGCTAGTTTGCAGTGTCAATATCTGCAATTCTAGCTTAGAGTGTGTAAAGGCATCTAAACAAAGGGATTTTTAGTCTGAAACAACGTACGAGTTTGGTATGTGTGCAACAGTAGTGCAATACTAGTTACACAGAGCACAGAATATTACAGGTCATTGTGCAGGGAAAACGCCTCTCTCCTACGGCTATTTTTAAGTTTTAAAAGCGGTTAAAAACCTCAGAAACATTAAACTATATTTTATTTGAAAAAGTGGGAAGAGGACAGAAAAACACTAGTCCATTAGATGGCATAAGTGTAACAATGGAAATTCAGGGAAATAAATTAGAAAAGAATCTTTTGTCTTGTGGATTTACTATTGCCCATAGCTTGTGGTTTCAAAAGAGAAGTGGGAGGGAGGAGGAGGAAGAGGGAAAGAAAAAGACAATGACAATTTTCCAACATTTTAAAATGAAAACCTGAAGGAAAACTAACAAAAAACTCCAGCTACAAACAACATGCATCTTTATGAATATTTGGTTGTTACTCATGCGTATGTATTAAAAAAAAAAAAATTACACTGATTTGAGCCAACGCCCCTTGTCCAACTTTAGAGGTGTTTAAAGGTCAGGCCTGGATTCATATTGCAGCAAATGAACCTTATCTCTGCACTGTGCCAAACAAAAGCCACTTGAGTCCGAACAACCCTGAACTTTAAGCTGCTCGAAACCTTTAGCCAGGCATGAATGTGGTGAAGTTTAGCCATTTCTAACCGTACACTTTCATCATTTGTAGAGCTTACAGCATTAACCCTTTTGCTTACTTGATCTTTAAATGAGTGAAGAAAGAAAAATACTCTTGAGTAACTATTTTTTGTCTGGAAGAATGGGAGATCACTGACTGTTTGCCATAGGTCTCGCTGTCTTGTGAATAAAAATAATCTAAATTAAACAAAAAAGAAAATTACCCATTAGGATTATGTAAAAAAGCATTACATTTCCTTGAGAATCAGGTTACCGAAATACGTTTTTGCAGAAGAAAAAAAGGTCAGTTACCACTATTAAACTTGTATATTGTTTTATACTAAGCCCTTCCAATGGCCTCTCTGAGGGACTGTTTAGTTTGTATTACACTCTAATAAACTCCAGGTGTGGAGGACAAACTGAATAATAAGAACCCGATGGACCAGACTAGTTAAAAATAATGTGGTACATTCCTAGTTCTCTGCATTTAATTTATTGTTAATCATTGTTATTACTTACATTTATTGGGTAGTTTTTCTAGATTTATTAGGCACTACATTTAACAGTGTTATCGCTTGTAACTGACTATCAGTGGAATAGAAAACATATTTTCTTAAAGAGTCTTACCCTAATTAGTAAGTTGTTTCCCTATTGAAATAAAACAGACCCTAGGAGAGTCAAGTTAAGACTGACTTTTTTTTTCTAAAGTCATAATAAAAGTTCAGCTAAGAAACCTATTTTTTTCAAGACCACCTGTCAGAGCAGACAAGCAGGAGTATCCACGTACCCTACCCAGAGCTCTGTTGGGTGAAATGCTTGGCTGAAACCCATCAAGTCAAAAGCTTTGAAGGTTTTCAGTATGAAGGCTGAGCTAATCAATGGAGCCTTTTTCTGACCAGTGTGACATGTGGGGAAGAACCAGTAAAAAGATGAACAAAAGCCAGCTTGAGCTGCTTACTCAGAGATTCCATACTATACTGCCAAACCAGTGGGGCACATCCCACATCTGGTGGGGAACCAGGGGGAGATGATGCTTCAGAGACAGAAGATAACCCCAAAGGTGGGTGATGACAGTGCTCCCAGACAGTATTGTAGAGCAACTGGGGATGGAAGCAGCTGCTTCACATTATCTCAAAGCTGCTCATCACCTGACAAACATCTCCTGGGCCAGCACAGCCCCTTGCAGGTCACCTGAGATAGCCTCAGTGTGGGAGTCCTGCAAGCCCTGCATGAAAATCAAGAGCTGTAGATGGCATCATCTACCTGCTCCACCAAAACCTTGGGCAGATGTGCTAGCAATCTGCCAGCTGGCTATTTGCATCACCTCATCAAAATAAAAGAGGATGATCAACATACATAATGCTGTGGTTGTCTGCTTGAATGGACAAATCAAAACTGCTTCTTTGGTGGCAAGGTCATTAGTCACCACTGATGGAAAAAACAACAACTCCTCCCACATGCCCAGGATTCCTCCTAAAACTGGAGGATGCAGTCTGAGCTCACCTGTGCTCTATTAAGGAGGCCACATTCAATTAAGAGCAACCTGTTATTATTAAGCACCTTCTGTTTGAAGATCTCCAAGGATTTTTCATCCAGCACAGGTTAGTCAGTGAGCTCAGCATAAGAGGCACTTTGGCATGATCGGTGTTGGAGGTAACAGCAGGATGTGGAGGAAAATTCAGAACTCTCAGGCTCTACATTCAGCTACTGTAGCCAGAGGCAAAGGGGTTGGGTTTAGAGTTTTTCACCTCTGTAGGCACCACTCTGTGGTGGCAGTGCCTTGGGCACTCACCCACACCAAGGTTGGGAACATGCTGGGTGAGAAGGATGTGCTGCCAGGTGATGTTTGTGGCTTTACTTCCCATCCATCAGGACAATCAGTGGGGAAAAAACACTGAAGACCTCAAGAACCAGGGTGGGAATGAGGATGGGGAGGCAGGCTGGGTTTCTTCGGGCATCCATGCAGCTGTTCTTGCAAGGCATGAGCTCAGCTCTGGGTCTCTGGTGACTGCGGTGTCAAAGGCTGAAACATCCCCTGGTGGCTTCTCTTCCTGCGGAACCAAATATAAATCAGTGCTGCAGGAAATGCTGCTTGCAGAGAGAGAGAGGGAGGAAGCAAGAGCCAACAGATGATTTGCTGCTCTGCTCATCCTAAATCCCTGGTATTTAACTCACAGGAAAACAGCAGGAAATCTTACTATTTTGAAGGGGGAGGGGGTGAACAATAGTAGGATAGATGAATCCTGATGACAGCTCCTCTACACTGCCAAAATGAGGAAAGTAGGGATCATCAGAGCAGGTCCTCAGCTAAAAGTAGTTAAGTCACTGCTGCTAGAGACACCAGATCTAAGGGAAACCACTCTCAGGTCAGTGGGGAGCAGGCAACCACTTCTAATTTATAGAAGCCACGACACATGGCCATAGGTGAAAGGGGACTGCTGTTCAGACCCTTGGCTGTCTCTGCCAGAGACCTGGTGCCACAAGTTCTGAAATACCGCCTTCTACAACCGGAATTTCTGCTGCTAGTTGGAAATCCCTCATGCATAGCACATGGGTTGTCCGAGTGCTCCAGCTTCCCATCGTTCAGCAGCAGGGTGGGTAATACATGCATTCAGGTAACGCGAAAGCCAGATCAGCCCAGAATCCTTTTACCCTGGTATTCCCCTTCTCCCTGGCCCCATGGGTGCCCTCACCCTGGTCCTGCTTTTGCTCTGATGTTTTCCTATTCTGAGTTTTGTTTTCTGTCTGCCACTGGCCTTAGGTTTTTTCCCCTTCCCTTCTACGCCCCATTTGGTGGTTAAGTAGAGACACATGTTAGCAGAGGGTACAAATTGCTTAGAGGATTATTTTAACGGGGTGCTTGTTATTGGACATGTTACATGTATGAAAATGTGGTGTTTTCCCAGTGATGGTATCTTAGTGCTCCACCACGCTCCGTCATTGTCACATGTGGGTTCTAGTGTGTAGCTTGCATGCCAAACTCTCCCTGGTTATAAACCACCCTAAAAATCCCTCGCCAGGGATGCAGTTTTGCTTGCTGCCCCTGTTCAAAGCAGACGTCTGGTCTCTCGTTGTGCATTTTGGTCTGAGATTCACGTGCTGTAAACAGGTCTCCGGATGCCCCATTCAGGCTGTGGGTGCACTTACAGCAGGGAAGGAAGCCAAAGAATTGCATTGCTTTGCATGTTCCAGTAAAATGATAGCTCAGGCAGTGTCAGAGTGCAGGGTAGTTCATAAATAATAATAATAACATTTCACACTTGTATAGTTTTACACCTCCATTAAGACCCACCAGGCATGCTTTTCTCTGGAAAAGCCCTCTCTTCCTCCTTCCTGTCTCTTCCTCCTGTTTTGCAACATGTTGTTAATTTGGGGCAAAATGTATTTTAATCCAACCAAAGCAACAGCTCTTTCTCATTGCCTCACAGAGGGGAGTGTGGTGCGCTCAAGGAGGGGTGAGAAGGAAGCAATGGGACACCAGCAGCGGTGGAGCCTCCAGAACCTCCTCCCAGGTCAGGGCAAGCAGGAAGAGGGGAAGAAAAGTGCATTTTCCCGTAGAACAGGAGCTGCTCGGGGGGCAGAGAGCCGGGGAAGTTGAATTCCTCCGCGTGGGCTTCCAGCCCCGGGGAAGAGCTGCCCCGGCAGAAGGGGCCATGAGAGAGGAGAGCCTCTCGGGAGGTTGCCCTCAATCAGGCAGTAAGTGGGGTGCGCGCACGCAGATGTGCTGTTTTCAACAGTGGGGTGGGATTCACTGGTGTGATTGAGGGTTGTCTTCCCATCATTTGGTGTGAAATGATTCCCAGATGTTGGAGTGTAACTTCCTAAACGTATCAAAATGTACTACCCAAAACAGAAGAAGAAGACAGAATAACTGTGATTCCAACCAGTCAACAAGCAGTCTTCTGCCTCTCCAGTGATCCTCAAAATTGGCCTTTATAAAGTCCTGATGGGACCTCCTGAGCTGAGTACCTGGGGAGGCAGGAACAGGACAAATCCTAAGTTCTCTGTACTTCTTACTCACCCTCAGACAGGAAGACAGACATGAGAATTCAGCCTAGTGTGAATAACTTTATCCATTCCTGATATTTCCCATCATCTACAAAAGCGGTTTCTTTTGCTGGTTGTTGTTTTGTATAATTTTCCAAACAATACCCTTTAGCAACGAGACCTCCCTTTTTTTAATGCATTTCCAGAGGGACTTGAGTCCAGATCACACACACACACAAGGCAAGTTTCCAGCATTCTTATTACTCCACTGGAAGAAATAACCAGAGCCAGCATCTCTGAACCATTTCCCAAACTGTTCTGTTCTTCTGACTTCAGTGTCAGCAACGCGCTGTTTCTAATCCATTACGGGAATTTATCACAGTACGTGTCAATTTGTTTCTCTTCTTTCCTCTTCTCACTTTAAAATGACATCAGGAAAGAAACTTTACAGCAGGGCTGCTTCAATCCAAGTTTTAGCGACAGAGCACTTAACTGAATCCTAACCGTGCACATTAAGTTTTAAGGGCATATACTAAACAGATCAGGCTTTACTGTAGTCTAGAATTTCCTTTGTTTCCTTTTTAGTGGTGATCTTTATTGCAAACAGTTTGCAATACTAGTAAACAAGCATCTAGGTTTCCTTTCCTTTTTTTTTTTTTAA
>VZSF01008169.1:1918912-2000011 GCA_013398295.1 Chionis minor
TTTTTTTTTTTTTTTTTTTTTTTTTTTTGGAACAGCTTCTCCTAAATAGACAGTTTAAAGCATTGTAATAGGGAACATCCATGCTGTAATACAATGGGATGATCATGTTTGGCAACAGTCCTAATCTGATAAAGGAGAGACAAATCTATTACTGAAGAAATCTAAAATGTATACCTGTATGCTTGTTGGACCAAATTCTTCTTTTACTTACTGGAGTAAAGTTTGAAAAAAGATCTCTATGCTGAGTATATTTTCTCTGCTGCATAGTCAGTAGTTAAAAATCACAATAATGAAAGAAAACACTGGGAAAAACTGTCATTGCAAGTTTCTGAAGGGCCCAATCCTACATCACTTATTTTTATGATTCATTGTGTGAACTGAAGCTGAAAGGATAAATCAAGTGTGTGAGGATTAGTGCATGAGTAAAGATTTCAGGATCAGGACCCTAACTCTCAGCCTCATAAATTTTCTACTGGAGAGGATTCAATGTTATTCATTCAGCTTTTAAAGAGGGAGTGGGGAGACAGTTGTGTCCTTTTTCTTTTTAATTAGATTTCATTTATTTAGATTGTTATGGAGATGGTCAACCACAATAGGGAACCAAAAGCAGAGAGTAGGACAATTCCTAGAAGCCTATTACAATCAGCATGGGATCATGTTAAGTGCTGGACACTTCATTTTCATGACATGATCTTTGATTTCCTTGGAGACAAAATAAAAATGGACATGACTGAAGTTTATGAAGGGAGATATCTCAGTTCAAATGGGAACATTAAGACATCCCCAAACCAACAGCCAAAAAGGGCCAAAGAATGGAGGAGAGAAAGAGATTCAGATTCAAATGCATTCCCCAGAGTAATTACTGGAGAAAATGGGGAGTGGGGGACAGAATGGGGGGTGGCCATTGAATGGGATGAAAACCAGGAGCATTACAAAAAGAAAAGGAAAAAAGGGGGGCTATGGGTAAACAGGATGGAGGGAGAGAGCTGAGTGGCAGATGTCACTGATTTCATTCCATCGCCTTAACTTGCTGTTTGAAAAAACTCCTCATGTGTGACCTGAAAAGAGAGAGAAACAAAATGAAAACAGGCATCAACAAAGCACTCGGTGTACGATTTCAAAAAAATGTAAATTAATGACTGGCAGTAAGAATCTCCAAAGGAAACAACATCCCAGTTTAAGCATTGCCATCAACAAAAGCTCAACAGCATATGGTAATGTTAACTTTAATATGAAAAGATAATAACAATCTTTAAAAAGTGACTGGAGAAAAAAACCTTGCTAGGTGCTCATCCTTTTCAACTTGCCTAAAAAGAAAAGATGTTGGAAGGTTTTATGTTTTTCTTTTTTTTTTTTTTCTCCTCTTCCCCTAAACCGTTCACATTGTGTAGTTAAATGAGGTTGAGATTGGTACAAATTTTAAATAAAAGTGCCTAGGATCTCCGGCTAACAAGGCAGAAAACCAGATTTGTAACGGATAATTACATCTAAACTTATTTAAATGTAGGCCTATTGATTCAAGTTCTTTAGAGCAGATTCAAGGTAACATTTCCTCCCCTACCCCTCTTCTAAAAGTGGTGGTGTTGTACAGTTGAAAAATGAGCGTCCTCTCATGGCCCACGTGAGCTTCATCCTGTGCGTTTCCAGCCGCTGGCTGCACCCTTGCTCAGCACCCCTCCTCAAAGCCTGGCCCCTCCTTCAGAGCCAGCTATCTGACCACACGCTAGTGACTGCATCTGTGATACGTTAAGTGCACATGCACGTTGCATGCTAAAATTTTCTTTGCTCGTGCCATTACTGTGTGGGTTTATGCAAATTTCTGCCTTTCCAAGCACAACCATTGCCTTTTGTCTTTGAAAATCTCTCCCCTGCCCCAGTGCTGTAATCAAACAGAAGGAAATTACTTTATTCCGGCCACCCTACGAAGGCCTGAGGATGCTGTTTATTCACATGAAAGGCCTAACTTCAGTTTGGACTTCTCATATGAAAAAGGGCTATTGATATGATTACGGTACCCAGAAGCAAATGCAGCTTTGAATATTACTTCTGACCCTCAATCAATATCGGTTTCTTAACGTGCCTACAATGGGCCAAAGTGGTGACTTTTAGAAAGGTGGGTATTTAAACCAACAGCACCTCCATGCAAATGTGCATTACGCTACTGTTTTAACCTGTGATCCCACAGTGAGGTCTTGGGAGATATCATTTTGCAATAAAGAGGTATTTCACGGTCAATTGGCTTTATCCAAAAATAATAGGAAAAGAAGCTTGCAGGGGGAAAACCAACCTAGTTTGGCACAAAATGCTAGCACTACTGGATCTGAGTAGAGAAGAGTTTAAAAGACTCTTGTGCGCTTAGCCGTACGCTGAAAGAATGTCACACAAACAACAGCCACCACATGAATGCGTCCATTATATCCTTTATTGAAGATCACAACAATAGTAGCACTTCATTGAAGAAAAGATGATTCCTCTATTATAGACAGGCCCCTCAGATCGCCCAGCTCAGCGTACAACTGCAAGATGTACAGTTCTCTCTGCATTTTCATGTCATTGCCAAAACACACAAAGTAGATTCTCAAATGCCTGGGGCTAAATTACAGCCCCTACGAACCACGCTGGAAGTTTGAGAGCCCAGAAAAAGTTCTGAAGGTTTTCTCTCTCTCTCTTCATGAGAGAAGCCAAAGCTCGTGGGTACAGTGTTTGTCATGTGAAACAAGGTTATTTTATATCATTTGGGGTTGTTTTATTAATGGTGCTGAAAAATTGTTCACTTCGTTTCACTTTTTGTCTCCTTTTGAACGTAGCAGGATGAAGGTAGAGTGTTTTTAACACATCCAAGATAAGAAAAGAATAGACCCTTTTGTCTCTAGAGCTGTATGCCATCACTATTAAAAATCTTTCATCTCGTCTCAGACAACAAGCAGAGAGCATGACAAAAAATAGGAGAGTCAACAGTAAAAAGTGTGTGGCAGGGGATGGAGGCTGACAGGTAGATTGAGTCACCTCTTCGCCACCAGTTTCATCCGAGAAGAGTTGGTCGGGGCAAAATTTGTCCCACTTGGGTGGTTCTTCTCATGTTTTGTATGGGACAAATGTCAGAAGCCCGCTTGCAAACGAGTCATCCATGAGCAGGTGAAGAGAGCTGTCCTGCAGCATCAGTGATTAAGTCAGCCCACGGGGGGATCTTGTATTGCTGGGGCATCATCGGTGTCATCTAAAACTGGAGCTCCTGGGGGCCGCTGTCACCTTGTCAGCAGCATTGAGGGTGAAGGGGAGCCAAGAAGGGACATCACAACAGGTGCTGCAGTTAGTGACTGCACAGGAATGTTCCGGGGCTGCCAAGCCAACAAAACGGCCTGGCTGCATGCTTGTCACCCAGGGTGGTTTGTGTCCCCTGACATGTCTCATCAGTCACCATTGGTGGGTGAACTGGAGATGTCACTGGGCATCAGGATGAGCAAAACCTGACCTTTCAGCGTCCCCACCACCTTTCCCCATACTGTAGCAGCTCCGAGAGGAGCACTCTGCACAAGGGGATGAGAAGATCTCCTTTCCAAGCCAAGCAAACTTACTTGCAAATCAAGGTTAAGTTCAACAAATCATCCTAAGCCAACTTATAAATGAATGTTTAATACATTTCCCTCTGACATTCCTGAAATAGATGTTGGGATTTTTCATTTTGAAAGAACATTTAATTTGGAAATTGAATTACATTTCCCTTTTGAGGGGATGAAAAACAACAAGAACGGCCGAAACAATGATTTTCTTTTTTTTTCCAACCTGAAATGAATTGCTTTATGGTTTGATTTTTCTGATTGATTTTGGGGCTACAGGAAGGATGACTATTTCTTTCAGGTTAGCCTGAAACAATGTTGTTCGAATAAGCCAACGATTCAAAAAAAGGGAAGCAAATGCACCCAGCCGCTGTGTGCAGAGCTCTACTTAGAAGCCCTTTTTAGTGTGTCACCTGGTGTCACCAGTCCTATTTCTCTTTAAAGATTCGTCACTCATTCAACAATTAGAACGCCAGTGGCATCACCTGTAGGTTTCAGGGATGTTTGTTTGTCAAGGTGGACAACACTGTTATTATACCCAAACCTAGAAATACCTACAGGATATAATATAGATATTCTACTAGGCCTTAAAAGATCAATTTGTAGACCTCCTGCCTGCAACAGAAAAATAAATAAATCAGCAAAGTATCATTTTTGGCAAAAGAAGGCAGAGCTGGGGAGGTAAATGGTAAGTAGAAAAGCTTGTAAAGTCTAGGAGGTCCCTTCTGCAACTGTGATTTATCTTTTGACCTTTTCTGTTTGTTTATCGACACATTTTGCCAAAAAACAGGGGTTGCTGTTTCTAATTTTTTTTTTTAAATAACCTTGTTCCTCTCAGATTTCCCCGAGATGGCAGCACTAGACTCAACACAGCTATTGGAAAATACACCATGGCCTTGAAAATATGTCTGATCAAGAGCAGCAAGGTTTCTGCTTCTTTCCTTCTGATGTCTTGGTCAAAAACTGATATCAGCTGCATGTTTGCTTGCTTTCTAAATTGGAGGTGACATGCAAAAAATCTGCTTGGAAAACTGCTGGCCTTTTAAGAAGACACTGTGTTATTCAGTTCAATGGGGTGAAACTGGTTTTAAAGGTTGATCAACAGAACTGGTACAAAACAGATTTTTCGGCTCATTGAACATTTTGAACTTTTGTTCTATTTCTTCCTGTTAGGCATCAAGAAAAATTATACTTTTAATGGACCAATTAATCAAAAAGTATTATTCTTGAACTGCTTAAAGCTCTTGAATTGGACAAAACTGACATTTTTGATCAGGTGTTTGAGTTTGTAATTAAAAGTAAGAATAATTTTTAGATTTTTAAAAGACCACCACTAACAACAACAACAAAAAAGGCCAGTAGAGCCTTATAAAACCTTGGCATGACCCTAAAATGCATTTTTCATTTAATTTTTTTGCCATGAAGAATTTAGACCAAAAATTGGAAAAAAATTTCAAGGAGAAATGTGAACAGAAAGAAACTGTTAGCCCTAAAAGTTACATTTTTCTCAGCAGGATCGGTGGCTATTCTAAACAGTGTTTAGTCATCAAATCAGTTTGAGGAAAGTATTCATGATGCTGCCAAATAACTAATGCAGATTCAATGTGTGTATCTTCTGTGGCAAGTTAATAAGCATGTTTATTGTTCAGTTTTTAAACCAACTGTTAGGCCTGGCATCTTTAAAAACTAGTGTTTACATCCAAGTGTCTTTAAAATTATGTGAAGTCAAAGTCAAATCACCAAGCCCCAAATTACTTAACTGATTTCGTTCCAAAATTCTAACTGATTTCTGAGATGGAAACATGGAGAAGTACTGGCAAGGGGGTTTCTGAACATGAAGGATTTTCACACCTTGCAGTTGAAATCACTGAACAGTAACTTTTGGATAATCATCTCCAAGCCCAAACCTTACTCTAATTCAAACTCAGAAATGAATCTTAAGACCAACTGGGTCCTAAATGTGAGGCAAATTTGGAGAAAGGTGTCTCTGGATCAGCCCTGCTTACACATTGGTTGGCCCTAAACCGCTGGTTGATGACCAGATCTACAAAATGTCAGGCTGGGTTCAGAGCCTGAGCACCCAGCAGTGCCACCTGGGCCCTGTCTGGGAGTGTGGGCCTTGGAAAAATCTCAGGTTTGATGCATTTATTACCCCTGCATCAGGGACCATGGGAAGTTATCCATGTGCTGGAAGCCAGTGTGATGTGTGGGAGCTTCCTTATTACACTTGGTATCTTCTATGTAAGAACAAAGGATACAAGAGGGCGTATACCCAGGTAAAGCAATTGTTTTCTTAGTTTAAAAAAGTTACTTCTAACCTAATTTTCTTTTCAGATTTGACTGCTTTACTAGTGCATCCCAAGAGTGAGTCACTGGAGAGGAAACGTGGCCCCACAGTCTGAGCACGAGGCTGGGGCTGCAGGAACCTGTGCCCCGCGCCATCCTCACCACTGAGTCCATGGGTGACATTGGGCACCTCCTTTAATCCCCTCCATAAGACAGGATGCTGAAGATAAACCCTGTCTCCTCTGTTTTCTTTTATTCTGGTCCCGTCAGTCTGTGGGCAGGATCACAGCGCCCTGCGGCTGCCGCCAGGACAGGGAGGTTGCGGGGAGTCTGTCCTGGCAGAGGGAGATCTGTCTGAGGATGCAGATCCGGGCCGAGGTGGGACTGTCTGCTGGGGTCTGGGAAACGCCTCTCCAAAATGTCCTCTTGGAAATCTTCTGGAAAAAGAACATGCCAGATCATTTTTACTTAACAGAAGAGATGAAGAAAAAAAAAAAAAAANTTATGACTCAGTGCTGCATCTAGGAAAAAAGTGCTAACCCCCTACCTCCCCCGCCTCCCCTGCAGCGCCGGGTTTCTGAGTCACAGTGACCCTCCCAATTACTGCAGGACTATCCCCTTCAGGAAGCATCAGTCAGAGCCTTGGCACCGGTTCGTCCCCCTCTTACATTACCTGATACTTTGTTGGATGAAAACCGATTATTTCTCGCTGCCTCTTCCTACAAGCTGGCTACTGTTGGTGCAATAGCTTCTGCAGCTCCTGCCATCTGGAACAGACTTCCCACCCTGCTGATTTTGGCCTCTGCTTCATTTCAATTCTGAGATGAAACAATGTTCTCCTCCCTTGCCTATGACTCTTCATTTCTCTCTAGCCTTGCTATTATGTATTATTTATCCTAGTAACTGCTTGACAGTGGTCACTTGTTAGTACGGGCTAAAGAAAAGACAGCAAAATGTTTCCAGTCACAAGTTGGTTTTATTTTTTAACTAATATGGTGGCTTTCCCTAATCAGTCTCCCTTTTTCTGGCTGAAAATATTATTGCATGATCTCTACTGAAATGTGATTAACATTAGTTTGAATTTCTTGAGAAAGCTTAATCAAAGTCGCTTTCAACCATTTTTAATTATGTATGCATGAAAAAATATACACATTTCTGCTGTGGAAAAAAAATATTGTCACACATCCTCATCCTGCTACATGCTCACACACAAATCGGATGGCTCAGATGTTGGTAAAGCCGGAAAACGGGATATCAAATTAGCAGAGAGGAACTTCTGTGGACTAATTGGACATATAGATCGGGGAGGGAAATAACACTGTGTCTCATAAAGGAGGGAGGATTATTTTGTTTCTTGGCTTTTTCTCATATTGCAAACCTGAGAACTGAAACATGCCCAACATGCAAGCAAAGCTAAGTTTGCACTAATGAGAAAGCAAAACCCCAAGTATTTTGGAAAGGGCTTAAGCCCTCATTCTTCCAGGCACAAAGGAGGCTTCAGCACTGGGGTCAGGGAGACATTTCGAGAAAGGTCTACTGCAGAGCCTTTAATAACATCCTCAGAAGTATGGGGTAACAGCCTCTGCTTGAGACACTCTTTTATCCTACTGTTTTCTTCTGCTCTTGCCATTCTTCTCCAGCCACTGAACAAAGATGGGTCTTTGTTCCATCACAACAACGTCTCTTGGATTTGAAGGAGTGGGCAATTAGTCTTTGTGAAGCCCATCAACAGCATTCTCCATTAGCCACATCGACCTGGCAATGTTCTGCTGGCTCTCCCCATTTAACAAGAATGTCAGGAAAACACATTTAAAACTGAGTCATCAGTGTCACTCGTTGCCACATGGTATCATCAAGGCCAAATATTTAATAGGATTAAAAAAATCCAAATTCGTACTTACTTGTTTGTTCGGACACCAGCCAGTGACACTGGGCGGGACTGAGAAAAGGCAGAAGACACAAAGGCCTCGGTGGCTGTAGAGCATCAACAGCTGTTGTGTTAGGACTTAGGAGCTTTAATTGTGGATGAAAACCCCTTTGTAAAAGGAGCTGTGTGAACATGGGCAGAGACAACAGCAGTGACCTGAGATGGCAAGATGACGAGTGATAATGCACTGGGACTAGCCATCTCCAGCTGGAGGGTGCCAGCAGGGGCTGAGCAGGAGCAAGCAATATTTGGGGAGGGCTTCTGGGGAAAAGGAGGACCTGTGTGGAAAGGATGCAAGTGGCTCCAGGCAAGTGGGAATGATGGCAGCAGTAGAAGTGAGCACTGCAGGTCAGTGGGGGAACAGAGGGGCTGGGAGGTGGCCCAGAAAGCAGCATGAAGAGCCAAATATGGGGAGGCTGAGCTGTGAAGAGCCTTGTGTTTGAAGACAAGAAGCTTGAAGGAGAAATTTGGTACTTCAGGGCTCCTCTTGGCCTGGAAAGCATGAGACCTTATTGAGTAATTGAGCTGGGAACCGCAGGGTACCACAGGAATGAACCACTGGACCCTGATGGCTTTGCTTGATTTTTCGTCTTCCATTTGCTGCTCCTCTGCGTTCCTCTCTCGTTTGACCGTGGTCGATTTGTGGGGTTTGTTTTTCTTTACTTCATTCCACCTTTTCTCTTTCCTTTTATGTCCTAAATTGTTATTCAGCTGTTTTGATTTAAATTATGTTTATGTACAGTTACTCACAGCTCTGACTGTTGCCTCCTCCCTCCTGTGACTGTCTCTGATGCTTGCACATTCGCTTTGGCTCCTTTACAGCAGATGCCTGGAGCAGTAAATGAAAGCAGCTCTTTTATCAGCGAGCCCTTTCACCTCCAATTTTTTTTTATTTCTTATTAAGGCTCCAACCAGTCCTAGCTTTCTCTTCAAACGTAGTATGCACAACTCAAAACAACAACAACAACAAGCACCGCCGCCACCAGAAACCCAGCTAAACTGCAAAATTACCTGCTCTTCTAAACCCTCATCCCCCTCCCTCGTTTTTCAGCAGTACAGTGTTGCTCGTAGAGGGTGTTACACGGACACCACTGTGGCACTCTGAACACCACATGTGGCCAATCTAATTTAGCCCATGGCTAAACAAATCCCCGATCGTGGAATAAACCTGCTTATGTTATTAACAAATGCTGTGAGAAAATGTTTAACGCGGCTTTGTGAAATAGAAGTTAAAAAAAAGGCTCATAATTTCTTCCAGGGCACAGAAATGTCATTGTGGTCAGCAATTCACTGAAATATGAATATTCAAATATGTATATAATTCAGTGTTTAAAAAAATTGAAGGGAGGGGTATTTTCTTTTACAGGAGATCGCAAACATCAACATTCAAAATCTGGAGACTCCTTGAAGATTTTCCAAGAAAAGTGGACAGAAGCAGTTCAGTTTTGAAATGAAAGCCTCTGTGCTTCCCAAGGGGGTTGTGGGTTTTTCATAAAATGAGATGTTTTTCATAATTTTGAAAAGAGATGCATCCCCCACCATAAATCCCATCCACAAGACTGCCCTTCTACAGCCGAGCTCCTTGTAGCAGTGTTTGAAAGGAGGACGAAAAATGCCGTCAGTGTTAAACATAATGCTAATTCACCAAAAGGTATTTTTTTTATCTGGACATTATGCCACACTACCAAGGAACAAACAAAATAAAAATAATAATAATAAAAAAACCCAAACCAAGAAACTCCACATTAGCAGTAAAATTTCCAGCAAAAACATGTTTAAAAGAAAAATATAACCAGCTTTGTAGCAGGGTAGTCTCAAAAACCAATGGAGTATTTGATTCAGGAACCAAACTTGCAAATGCTTGCTCATGTGAGTTGCCTTTCTTGTCCTTTGAAACCACTGAAGGGAAAAATCCCTTGTAAGCCTGTAACTACCCTCACTAAAGTTTTTCTTTGTCCTTCAAAGACCTTTGTTTCACCTTGCATGGAGATAGTTTTATCCCATATTTGGTGTGAGCTCTAGCAGGTGTAGAGGTACAGGAACTGGATCCCGAGGCTCAAAATTGCAATAGCAAGAAAATAGAGCATCGCAGCATGGAACGCTTGGAATGCTATCAAGACGTAAGTAATAAAGAAAAGACATTTTCAAGGAAGCATAATAATAGAGTAAATACAGCCAGTTAGCATGGATGAATTTCAAAGCGGGAAGAAAGGAAACATCATGTAAAGAACTGCATAACAATGGATCTGAAAGATATCCAAGTAAAAAGAAAATAGCAGTCCTGTCCCAAACATTAGAAGGCTTCTGCCTGTCATTATGGAAGATTATGCTATTATTCAATTACATAATGGATACTTATATAATTCATCCAATTGTAAACAGATTCTTTAAAAATCCATTTTATCCCACAAACAAGAACATAATTTTTAGCAAAGAACCACTTAAACCTCTCTTCCTTGTATAAGCCTGTACAGCTTATGTTTTTCATTCACCTGACTAGATGGTTTTCTGCATCCTTTCTGATCAGCACCAGAGAAGGGACATGAAGAGTTCTTTTCCCTTTTATCTTCTTCTCTGTCCCAGGCATAAGAATGTAGATTTCCTTCGTGAGAAGACTCCTGTCTATCTTGGAAGCTTAAAGCAGTGCATCCTCCAGAGCTCCACATCACAAGTGACTAAGTTCTCCCTGAATACTGAATGTTTGTGTGGCAAAACATCAAGTATTGTAAACGACTCCTCCACACTACATAAATTGTACCCTGTAAAGCAAGATACAGGTTCTTTCCAGATGTCTGTCCAACTGCAGGGGGCCAGGTCAAGAGCACTGACAATTTCTAGCGGTGGTTAAAACAGTAGATTGGGATTGACGAATCTGGGTTCATTTCTTCTTCCTTGCAGCCTTCCTGCATGACTATTGTTAGTTTCTTGCAGATTTAATTCAGCCACCTGTGGCCTAGCCCCTATTTTGTCTTGTCTGCTTAGATCAGGGCTGCTGGGAGACTTTGAGAAAGGGCTCCCTTTCCCCTGCGTGGTCCTGCTCAGCCTGGGATCCAGCTGTGCAGGGGGCGCAGCATCTCAGATGCTCCAGTCTGGAGAGGGCACGGTGCAATGGAGGAATGCTGCTGCGTGGAGGAATTACAGATAAATTACTCCCACAGAAAGGAGGAGACAGAGGTAACCGAAGCAGGCAGTTCTCCAGCCTGCCTTAGCTGTGGTATGGGTGCACTCTAAAAGCTGGCTGTGAAATCACATCTATATACAGCATATACACCTGCCATTGCCACCTATACATAGCTATCACTGCCATCTCTGAGAAAGAAAGAGGTCGTTTCCAGGTTTCCTACCACCTTGTGCCCTGAGCCAGATGTCTCGGCGTCTCTCCCATGCCCTTTGCAAAACTATGGATTTGGTTTTCCCCCTGAAGGAAAGATTTCCAGGTAAAACTGGTTCTTGTGCATTCCTGCTACACGGAGCTGGTTTCTTGCCCAGCCTGTGTCCCTGTGTGCCTAAAGCACACCCTGTACTGACGTGGGACTGTGCCTTTGTGCCTAAGGAGGAAATGCACCAAATCAGATTGATTGCTTTCACAGTGGCTTAAGAATTAAAAACACAGGTAGGCTTCAGGGATTAGATTTGCTTGGAGAGGCACGGTGGCTTTTGAAGTACAAAGAAACTGTACGTCCTGGTGGAGGATACATTGAAGAGACCTGATGGGGTCTCTGCTAAAAGCAGAGGAAGAGCAAGGAAATGCTGTAGATATTAAGGGTAAGAAAAGAAGTTGTAGTGAGCATATTCATTTCCAGACCCATAATAATGCATGAGCATTTTAAGAGTTAAAACATAAGCGCAGACAGTGACTTTGTAGCCCATCTTGCCATAGCAAAATTCACACCAGTTGGTAGGTTTTCAAATGCAACAATCCCAGTGCAGAGAACCTGAGGGTTAATATGAAAATAATTTTAAGAATGGGTAATTTTAAAGGCCTGGAGATTGCTGCCTTGAATACCTATCCTCAGGCCCAATTGCACGGAGCGGTACAGGTTGGGAGCAATTAAAAAAATGGAAATCTACCTTGAGTGCTCATCCACAGGGCCAACAGGAAAAAAAAAGAAGGAGAACAGTTGCCAAGTGGAAGTTGATGTTTAACTACATGTCAAGTAAAGTTGTACTGAGAAGCACGGGGATGCTTCAAAGTAGCTGCTCATGACAAGGTCCTTCCTGTAGGCTTTGCACATGCACAAGTGTGCACACGTGAATAAGACAGGAACCACTAGAGAAGACAGATGGAAAGCCCTCTGAAGATGGAAAGGAATCAAGAGAAAAGAAGTTGACCCAGCCAAGCTGGCTCAATGCTATTAACAAGGGATAGCTGAAGGCTAAATGAGGGGGGAAACACAGCATTATCAGGATACAGATTTGTCATAAAGGCTGCATTATTAATTTCAAATATTTTAAAAAATGAAAGACACCAAACTTGTACATAGGTGGCAATAGCCCGTCCACACAGATTAATTTGGGTGAAACACAGTAAATATTTTGGGTAATCCTATTGCAGAAGCCACAGGACAAGACAACAGGACAAGATAAATTGTATTTCTTCTGCCTTTGTTATTTTATGGCACATGTCGCTCATTCAGAGTCTTAAATATTGACTTGATCATCTACCTAGCAGAAAAAGCCCAGTTTTTTTCTTCTGCATTGAGAAACAGGTAACTTATCAAGGTCATACAGGAAGCCTGTGGCACAGAGAAGAATGGCTTTCACCTCTTCTGAGTCACATGCCAGTGCTGCCATTTCCCAGCTATTCTTCTCTAACTGTAATCAATGTTTTCTCTTACAAGCTGGCGAAAGACAAGGACAAAATGCAATAGCTGTCTCCTCCAGACATGGGTGGTTCCATTCAGTTTCACTGCTCTGAAATAAAACAAATATTTTTTAAAAGTATATAGGATTTTGAGGAAAGATCAATTAAAAATAGAAGAAAATATTGGATGTCTTCCTTGTACTGTTTTTTAAGAGAGGACTGGCAGACAGCATAGGACGAAGAGGGTCCTTTTAAAAAGGATTCCTCTCACTCCTGTAAGTGTTTCTAAATGGTAATGGTCTCTAACTATATGTCAACTCTTTCCAACTTCATTCATCAAACAGAACCTCTAGAGAGACCATGTTGATCCCCATGGCTATAAAATTCCCTCGGTGCTGTAACGATCTGAAGGTACAAAAATTCCATGGAAATAAATCCCAATTAAATACCCATTAACAACGATGGAAAGATCACTGGGGCTATTAGAGGCAGCCCTAAGACACAGTAACCACACACAAAAAATTGTCCAGCTTCTTATTTATCTGCTTTAATCAATGTAGTGCAAAGAAAAACCTTCCTAACGTTTCAATAACGTGCTAATTTATTGCAAATGAACTCAATAGCATTTTCATAAGGCTTAAGTACTTATTATTTATATCATGGCAACAACTAGTAATGTCAATTCAGATCATTCCCTTTTTCTGGGTGTTATAAGAGAAGCTTCTCTTCCCCTTCCTCCAAAACAAGAAACAATGGAAGATGTAAGACCCCGGGTTTACCCAAGCAACACAAAGAGTTGAAGCAACTTGTCTTATTTTCCTTGGAAGGCTGTGGCAAAGTCTGGAACTGAGCACACTTTTACAGCGTTTTAACTATAAGAGACTCCTATTTAATAGTAGGATGTCTTTAAACTCATTGCTGGTAATAGGCTTGTTAACGCTGGTTGATTTCTGTCATGTCCCAGAGATTTAACAAAGAATTGAGTAAGCAGGTCACTGTTGAAATGCTTACCCCCATGCTGCCATTCAAACACAACTTCGTTCTTCGAGCACTCAGACTCATCTGACACCAAATCCAACTATACACCATGCCCCCACTGGAAATATGACAAGGAGATGGCCCTCAACCTTGGTGGCACTAAGGCATCATTTGGGACACTAAGCACAGGGTAGCGGCCACACAGGCTTGACCTATTTGTTTACTGATAATGCAAAGACATTTTCCTCTTGCACCTTAAGCCTTTCTGCCATATGTAAGTAGAATGAATCCTCACCCCTCTGTCACAATTTACAGCAAGCAAAAATCTGGTCTTTGCAACTTCTTCAAAACCTCATTGCAATTATAGCTGCAGATCCACAAAAGTCCGAGGCCTGAATATTCCTGATATTGAAATAGACTGTGCCATCCTAACTGCACCATCACCTAACAAGCAGTGTGATCTGTGTGATACACTCTAGTCCAGGTTTTGATCTCGACACAGCACACAGAGAGCATCGTTGAAAGTGACATGTGATATCTTACTGAATTCAGGCTCAGGGAAATTGCCAGTACTTATCTTGCTTGACCAGAGTGCAGCCTTCAAAGCAGTAATCATGAAATCTTATTACTGTACAAAGATTGGAATTATACACTGGTATCTGTGGTTCACACTTTTTGATTGGTTTAGGCCTTACTTGACTGGGAGATACTAGTTTCTGTCCATAGGAAACTGTTCCTTGGCGCTGCCTTCCTTCTGCCAAGAATCTACCTGCTCCAAAGGGCTGTGCATTACACGCAGCTTTGACAAATTTTGTCCTAACAAGAGGAAGCACAATTTATTTGGTCTTCCTCAAATCTGAAAGGCCACCTACACTCCCTCTTATCCAAATGCCATGAAATCAAAGTAAAAAATGAATGCTTAGCAAGCAAGCACTGTTAAAAATCAGAAACCACCAATGGCTCTGCATTTTCATCCACTGCCTTAAAACATTTACTCCCACTGCAAATAATTGACTAATCGAATTAAAACTTCCTCGGGCAAGCAAGTGGTTCTGACCTGGCCTGTGTACTTTCCACTTCACACTAATAAATCAATATTTTTCTTCTGCCCTTTGCCTTTCTTCCTGTAGGTTACCAGTAGTCTCACTGCCCAATTGCTGTTGCCTTTGTCAGCTGGATTCTGGCTTTTCCTTTCTTTTTGCTGGCACCTGTTTTAAAGCTTGTGCATAGCTCCAGAACACGCTGTCCATCAACTGACTTCAACAGAGACTTCTTTTTGCAATGCATCATGTTGTATTCCCTGGTGCAGGTTTCTGCCCTAATGTTCACATCTGGTGGGCTTCATGGATCGGTTTTGAAAGCAATAAATCGTTGTTTCCCACCTAGCCACCACCAGCATATTTCTGCAGACCATCATGTGCTCTACATTTGATTAAGCAAGAAACCCTTAGACTTCATTCACAGCCGTGTAATAGGCCTGTAGAAACTACAGCAATGAGCTCCAAGAAACAAGGCCTTAGGAAACTGTGCCATATATTTTTAGTGTCTTTCAATACATTTTGTCAGTTGGAAATGAGAACAAGCTAAGATTACATGACCAATATATTTCCTCGCAGATACCTCAGCATCACCATGGGGCAAAGGCTCTATCTTAAGCACCAGTTTAGAAAGTCAGCTTTGATCAAACTCTGATTATTGAAAAAGACCAAATCCTGGAGCTGGCCACAAGCGTCTGGCTTTTAATTCCTACTGAGAGTATTCAATATCTCACACGGATCTGATTTTTTGCTGCTTTCTTTTTTTTCTTTTGTTTTAGTTAAGTCTGATCAACTGGATTTAAGATTTTCTAGAGCAAAGACTTTTGGTAAAATCTGTGAGAAATGAGATACAACATTGCTAGTACAGTTGGTACAGCCAATAGATAAATTTTGCTGAGCTTCTCACTGTAACCCCCTGATTTTGGTAGGTCTTAGGTTCCTCAAAATGTAGCTGTTTTGGGTGGATTATATTCAACAAATACCCACTTTGTGCTGACTTTTTTTGTGTAAAGTGTCAACCAATATGAGCTAGCCATTTCCCTGAATGGGCTTAGGAGGATGCACATTGTTTTTCCCTTTGCAGTAAATGGATTGCTGGATACTTTTCCTCCAGGAAGCTGTGCTGGGGGCTCCCCAGGAACAGATACACTCAGGTGGGGTTATGAACTCATAACCCTGTGCCTTTTCTTACTGGTGAAAGCTGGGTAGCTTTACTTTTTTTTACTGCAGAGGGAAACTCACTCAAATTTGGCTGTTGTGGCTCTTTGAAAAGTTACAGCTTGCTCAAGTTCACATGGAAACTCATTAGATGCTGAAGTTTGCGTCTCAACAACTCCACTGCACCACCCGGTCTCCTCCCCACCTCAGTCCTGCCATCCTGACCAGGTCATACAGATACTGTCCTACGGAATAAAGAAGCACCTCCCCTCCTGGGCTCTGTGGCCACATTTCCCCTGCCGTAGGAAATGGTGAGAGTTGGAATTAATGTGGAGTACTGGAAAATCAAAGAGCAGGAGGGGATCTGCAGTGCTGGGCTGGAGTAGGGAAAAGACTGATCGGGAGTTCTGGGAATTTGGATGAGGAATGGCAGGTACAGAAAAGCAGATATAAATTCAAGAGAGTGCAGAAAAAAGAGGAAAAAAGGATGAATGAGTGTTTGGGAGGACATAGGCCACAGGAGTCCTCAGCTTCTGTAGTCTGTGCTGCCAGAAAGTAGCAATAAAAACACACAGACAAAACAGTTCAGCTAAATTAATATTAAATCCAGGAGAGGTCCTTGGGTCAAATCCTCTCTTGTGCACTTCAAGCCCTGTCCAGTGCCTGAAGAGATGTGGGACTGTGGGAACGTGCTTCAGCACTGCCAACACATCGAGCCAAGAAGTGCTTTAGCCAGCACCATTGTGCATTGATTTAACAGGAAAAGCAAGGGGAACAGGGTAAGTCTGACATCCCCATCCTACGTGTCCCCCTCACAGCACCCACTGCTGCAGATGTCTTCCTTGGAGGCACGCATGGAAGACTGAACACAGCTCATTGCAGCAGGGATAGCTGAAATGCCATCTCCCACCATAATCTGCAGCCACAATAAGCAACGAAAGAGCCTGGCCAAGACCTGGAACACCCTCGCTGTGCTTCCTCTTCACTCCGCAGCACAGTGAACACACATTCCCTGTGCAGGGGAGTGGTCCAACCCCAGCCACGTAGCAGAGATTCACTGATCATGGAAGCAGAAGGAAAATACTAGAGGGGACAGGACTGCAGTCTACGGGTTCAGGAGCTTGGTGAGCCATGGGAGCCTTGTCTTGATCCCAAGACTGTTTATGTTCTTTGCATGAAACAGTCATTGAGCAAATTTCTTCAGTACTCCAGCTTCATTTTATGAATAGTGAGCTATACAGTATTTCATTGCAACACGTAACTCCATTATTGCTGAGAGGCATGAGGTGAAATTATAGATATTCCTTGACTCCCATCCTATTACTAGTGTGAGACAAAATGATACATGTGCTGATAAAAGGATTTGAAATGATGGTCTGTGTGTCAGAAGTGCCAGTACAGTCAGAATAATTTTTAAAAGATTATATTAAAGCATAAATTAAAAGGCTATCCAGAAAGAAAAGTAGATGACTTCCAATAGGGTATAACATCTATCAAGGTTTAGCATATACTGTGTAGCTAGTCTTAATGGGCTCAGTCTTTCTCATAGATTATTCACATATTCTGTGGGAAGTCCGGCTGGATCCTCTTTCTATCCCCTGTAAACCACAGTTGATAATATCTTTCCATTATATTCCTAAGGTGTAGCTATTTCATTTTTACCCAAGGGATCCCAGAGCTATTGTGTAGTCCCTAGAAAGCTTTAAAACAATTTGTCTGTGTAGCAATTCTTCTTTATTCCACCCTGTTGCCCAAAATCTCACATTTTCTTAATTTAATCATATGAAATGTTTGGGCTTGACTGCTGAAAGAAATCACAATCTTTTAAAGGGGGGAAAAAAAAGAAAAGTCTTGTGAGGCTACGTGTTGTCTGTGTAACACTTGGACAAACAGTGCTCGGACAATCCATTGCTTGATTAGATACTAATTCCCTGTGGTTTATTTTAAAGGTACATAGTTCAGCCTTTTAGCAAGTTCAGTCTTAAAAGCAGCACGTATACCTGGAAAAGGCAATAGAAAAAAGTAACAATGCTAATAGTCTTCCTACAGAGGATTTTGCCTCATAAATACTTTTTTTTTTTTTTTCTTTCTACTGGGATTTCCACAAATTACACAAATAAGAGAGAGCATCTGCTGGGAGAACAGTATTCCAAATGACTGTTAACTGCCTAAAAATTGCCTGCAAATACATTTTTGGCTTTGTTATGCCTAATAATGACTCATTGCTGAATTACCCATTTCTTTATTGGATATGAGGACAAATTAACAAAGCAAATGGAAGTGCTCTAGACTGAAATGCTTGTTATCTTAGGCCTGATCAATTGGTTCATTGAGGTTATTTCCTCCTCACCCTGACTTCCCAGAAAAACTCTTTGCTTCACCACAGGAGACTGATCTCTTCATTCACATGCTATTATTCTTGAAGCTAATGGAGATATTTTTAAAATAGCGTTATCTGGACTACGTTTGGCCCTGCCAGCCCAGCCTGGGATGGCTGAAAGAAGGTGTATCAGCATGATGGAAGCAGATCAAACTGCCCACAAACCCATGATTCCCCACATGGCTGGTTGCCTCTACGTGGGACAGAGTTGCTTGGGTGGGAAGTAGCTCCTTCTGAAGCTTTCTTATCCATGAATTTTACAGGCTTTTTAGGACTTACCTGAAGTGGCAAAAGTCTCCCACCACTGTTACTGCTGGCAGAGCTTCCCCAGTGATGGCAGCGATGGGTCCTAGCCATGAAGACTCTGCCTCTGCCTTTCTCTCCCGTTCATTCATGCCCTGCCTCTGTTGTGTGACTCTTGTGGCACTGGTGACCAGGTGGTCCTCGCAGGGACATGGTGGCATGACTTGCTGCACTTGCACAGCTCAGGCTCCTGGTCCCAGCCGAGGCTTTCACTTGCTGGGTGGGAACTTTTGCATTCTGGGGCTGCAGAGCTGGCAGGGATGGGGCTGACTGTCAGGTCCAAGGTCTGGAAGGTTTCTGTTCCACATGGTGGATTTGCAAGCAGTTGTGTGAGTTTTCCCCTTGTCACATCTGGATCCCAGAGGGGCTGGTTGGGAGCATTTAAATTACAAGGGTTGCAGCATCAACAGGCTCCAGTGCAGCCAGTGGCTTGGCAAGTGTCTGGCTGAGATGGCTGCAAGCTGAAAGGCTAAGTCCTGGCATGCCAACGGGGCTTGGCACTGCATCTTCTGTAGCTGATCTAATTCCCTTTAACTTCTCCCAAAGAAGAGCTGATGCTTGCGCTTCTGCCTTATGGAGTTTCTTGGTAAATCTAAAGACACAGAAATTCTTTAATGCCACCTTCAACTTTAGAGTCTACCACAGTCTGCTATTGCTCACTAAAAAACAAATTTGAAGAAGTCTTACTAGGTAGTTTGAGCTAGAAATCTTCATTGCAACAGGTATTAGTTGTAAACGGATTTATTATTATATTTAGCCATATTCTGGTACCTATATCTCCATGCTTTTGTGTCTGCAACAAATAGGAAGGGAGAAAGAAATAAAGAAAACTGAAACCCCAATTTTTTTTTCTTATAAAGCAGTGAAATAGGGTATGAACCTCTGTAAATAATCCTTTAATAAAAAGAAGAAAAACTCCATTAACCTCCTCATATCTGTAGAGAATACATTTTGACTGAGAAGAGTCTGTTTTGACTAAAAATCAACAAAAAATGTGGCCAAGAGCAGGAATATCTCCTATGACCAGCAGGAACTGAAGTAGCTTTTAATATAGTGAAATCAAAAGCTCGAATCACAACTTCAGCTTGAGTAACCCCAACTTAAGAAAATCCCAAATCTGAATCTCCAAAAGTAGACTTCATAACAAGGGACAACAGGATGTTCCCATCTAACTCGCCTGGATTTCAAAACCTGTACACCATCAGACAGGTCTGGGTGTTGTGTTGGATGCGTTAGTGTGATAGTGCTGGCTGAGAACAATGAAACTTCTTCAATTAATAAAATTCCCACTTGTGCCAAGGGCCGACATTGGACCCGCTCACCACTTAATTCTCATCTAAGCCCTCAGGCTTAAGGGAAACCTATTTGCCTTGTGCTGACTTTCTGCACAGGGGTGAATTTCATTCTATGTGAGACCTGTCTGTGCAACATAACCCAAGAAGTACAGAGGAATGAGAAATATCTCCCTCCATTCCCGCAACATGTCCCCGATTTCCTCTTAAAATGTCTCTGATAATTGCTTTCAAATGCTGGCATGTATGCACTCTTTGGAGGAGGCACTCATTCGAAGAAAATGTGCAGATCTCCAGGGCTGATTTTGGTTTTCAGAGGACAGAGTTCCCTAAAACAAACCCTTAAAAAAATAAGAAGTTGCTATTTCTCTAATGAACGCATCTGAAGAACAAGATATATCTTTTTTTTTTTTTTTTTCGGGCTGACAGAATGAAACGTCAATCCTGAGGAACATTTGCATGTAATTACATAGCTCATCTAGCTTTTCCTGATCGAGTGATATGGCATGCAAGCCAAGCACCAATGTACAATGAAAAAGACTAAATCCTTATTGCTGAGATTAGCTTCAACTGCTGTTCGGGTTTCTTGGTGAAAATGCGTTTTAAGTCAGCTGATGGCTACATATTATTGCCCCACTAAAAACTGTTGCAAGGGCTAAGCACTCTAAACTCCAGCTATTTCAATAATTTATTCCTTTTGTTGATCTAAAGATGCAGAAGTCCTCATCTTATCATCATAACTGACTTAACAAAAATCTCTGGCGACAAGTTGATTTTTTTCAACCTGCCAAGTTCCTGTAGTAGATTTAAAATGAAGCAATCTTTAATTTATTTTTAACATTTAATCCCAATAAAACACTCAAACAGCAGCTTCTGCTGGCATTCGGAATGCAGCTGTTTAATAAAATAGCAGCAGCAGTTCCAGTTTGTAGATGGATGCATTTCTCTTTGTCTTTTTACACAATAGGCTATACCCATGGTTAACTGTGTAACATGATTAACCCCAGAGCTGACTTTACCATGGTGTGTTTTGTTTGGACTACGATACTCAAGCCTTCACCTACGCAGAACTCTCACTGAAGTCACATTAGGCCAAAGCTTAAGAGATAGTGAAGAAATACATCCAGTCTGGTGTCGCCACTTCATCAGCCTTAAATCAGCTTGTAAGGAAAACTTGCACACAGAAGCAAAGCCAACCCCAGTGAAACTCAGAGTTTTCATCTCTCATTTCCATAGGACACCCTTCAGAAGATCCCACCTGGGAATGAAATATCAGCTGAGACCTGTGGCTCTGTTCCTGTAGCACAGTGTTTGGGAAAGAAATCTGCTGTTACCTACAGAAAGGTCATTTGAAATGCCATCAAACCAGACACACACAACGCCAGTGAATATTCTCCGATTCTCAGAGTCTGTACTGGTTTTTGACATGGCTCACCCACATAGTAAGAAAGTTCACATTTTCCTGCTGTTCAAGTGTTCGATGCTGTCAGCAATGCTGCCAGCATCAACCCCATTGCTCTCCATAGAGCCTTTCACAATTGTAAAGCACATTTTTGTTTTCTTCCATCATAAGCTTTTTTGTTCACTGCTGGCCAAATAATGTTGATAATAATCCCTTCTAGGGAAAGAAGTTTACAAGCATAAAAATTACCTTTGTGTCTTGTAAGGCAACACAATCTCTAGCTCCCCATGGTCATTTGTCAAACGAAAATGAAAGCATTTAATGGTATTGACCAACGCTACATCTTCAATCTTCTCTGAGAGCCCATAACTTCTGGTCATGGGTTAGATACTAGCCAGCCATGCATGCCACATCTATATAAAACACAGATCTTTAGTTTAAAATTTCCACTTTAAAAAAATTTTACATTGTTCTGGTATTTTTCAAACAACTACTACTAATTAGTGTACATATGCAATACTTTCTCTGAATTAACCTCTCACATCTCATAGAAAAGGCATGTAAGGGGGGAAAATTGCACATAGGGCCTCCTATCTCTTATTAACAGCTTCTAGCCTCACAGAAGTGAAGGCAAAGGTGGATCAAAATCCTATCCAGAACTGTTGGAAGATCTGGGCATAAGGTGCACAGTCCTTTCAAAATGGTCAGACAAGAGTTTCTTTGATCATGGCCAGACATGAAAGTGTTAAAGACAAAATAAAGAAGACAAGTCTGCAAGATCTGAGTTTGAGCCGAAGAGGAAACCATTGAGATGGCTGCCATCAGTCTGACCTGTTGTGTCTCCTGATTTCTTTGCAGTTCTCCATCTGTCTCTGTCCATCTGTTGACCCTTGCCTTCTACTTTGATTGAAAGCTCTTGGGGCTCTTGGAGCTTCTGGGGGTTTAGGGCTTTTGGAGCCTGTACTGCACTTGGAACAACTCCATGTGTCCTAGTCATGAACAAGGGTCCCTCATGTGATGATAGCGATGATAGCAATGATAGTGATGGACCAGAATTCCCGTCCTTTGGGAAATCCTGGTGTTGTGATTGTTTTCTCTTCTGGAACCAAAAGCAGATAGTTCTCACAGAAAGGAAATTATTTTTAAAATATTAATGAGCACCATTAATATATTTTATTTGAATGATCCCAAACATAGGTCTGTTAAGTATTACATGTAAAACAATCAGCACAGTATTAACAGTTGTTAATATGACCTAAGAGTCGAAGGAAAATTAATTGAAATGCCAGTGACATAGCAAACCTTTTTATCTTTGAAGGTAAGAAAGATTTTGTCTTACTGTAACAAAATGTTTCAGCATCACTAAAATAAAATTATAGTGTCACAATTATTCGTTTCAACTTGTTATCTTTGAAAACATCATAAGAGTTGACACATTCCTGCAAAACATTTCATAGTGATGAAGCCGCACTTGTTGGCTAGGAAGCTGTTCTTTCAGACAAGCTCTACCTCAGAGAGTTTAGCTTTGGCCTGATGCTAGAACTCTGCATAGTAAAATCATGAGAGGACTCGCATTTGCGACAACCCCGGGTGGAAGCACAACTTTGAATGAGGGAACAACAAAACTCTTCCTGCATTAACATTCAACACAGATCTAAGGAGACAGTGCTCTAGCCTTCAATTATTTTCTGCTGAGCACCCAAACAGAACCAGGGCAACCTGGAAAACGCTATGCATCTGTAGTGAAATACATGCTACTAGAATAAGGACCGATATCAACTCCATTGTGCGCAGACACAAATTCACTCTTTTATTTTTTTTAGTACTCGAAGATCCTTGAATAAAAGCATTGTGATTAAGGTAGTATCTGATAAGTTATGTGGTTATGTCCGTTGCACCAACAGCTCATGCAATCCACCTTCAGAGGGTTTAAACGCTCCAGCTATTCCCTTTGCCTAGTGGATAATTTTGGAGGAGAGAAAGATGTTGATGGTCCTGCCCATGCCTGCTTCCCTAACTCAGGCCCAACATTTCAGAGAGATCAGAGATGAATGCACTGTGGAAACACCAAGTCCACTGTTTCCATAAATGCATGGAAACCAACAACATTCAAGGAAGAACAAAATGGGAGTGCTGGGCTCTGTGCAGTGCTTTGCATTCATCGTCCTCAAAGAGGCTCCATGAAAGCACTCGGTGTCATTCTCCTAGCTCTCCAGCATCTCAGACTTGGCTCAGTGTCTAAGTAATAAGTGGATAACTTTTCATATATTTTCTTATTAAAAGAGAAAGAGAGAAAGAAAGAAGCAACAAACCCAAACTGATTCCGATCCAAGGACCTTTTCCATCTCCTGTAAAGACTCACATTCTTTGGCCTTATAAATAAGTTCATGTTAACAGACTAACGTCATAAATAACAGCCCAGTTTGAAGCTGGCAAAAAGATGAACCACGTCTATTAAACGTGGCTCACCTCCATGAGTCTAAACTAGGCTATGAAAATATAACTGACCTGATTCCATGAGACAGCCATGAAAGACAGCGTGCCGGACACACACGCTTTGCCGCTCAGGACGCTGCTGCTGGAGCACTGCATGACAGCGGGCACGCCTCCTTTAGGAAGCCACCTTAGCTATTGAAGTGCCAAAAGAAAAGGAGGATCTAGCTGGGTGATTCATCACAGCTTCCTTCAGAGCTCTGGCTCCCTGTATGGATAGCAAGGGGATATAGACACATTCAGAAAATGGTCCCTTCCTACCTCTCCCCACCCCAGGGAACCGGAAACCTCATGACAGTATGGCTTCCTGCCATGGGGCAGTGAAGCACCTACGGCCAGCCCAAACCCCAAAGTCATTAGACCCTCTCAGGGTTTGGAGCCAGTATCCCACTGTCTCTGGGAGCAGATCTGCTGGACTCACCTTCTTGTTTTTAATTTAAATGCCTCCAGAGCTGCTGCCCAATGTTGGCACGATGGCAGCACCCTGGTTAGCCCACATTCAGCTCCCCTCCGTCCAAGGAGCCCCAATGCAAACCTTGTGCCACAAGGGTGAGCCCAGCACAGTACACGATGGGCCACATCCCCACAAGACTGTTGGAGAAGTGGAAGTGTGATGGAGTCAAGAGGTAGACGGAAATACCGATGTCCCAGTCAGAGAGCTCTGCTTTCAGGTCCCTTGTTTTTCCAATGGGCTCCAATGTAAAACAAGCACTTCCTGGGGAGAGATCAGTTTTAAGGGTGTGGAGGACCCCTTGCCCACCATGTTCATTACTGTCACTGCTTGTCAGCATGCTATTTGCATCAGCTCCTTGTTCACTCCTTTGCCATTGAGACTTTCTAATCAGTCTTTATCCAGTTCATCATAAATGGCCCCTGTCAATCCAGCCTTGCTGCCTGTGCGATACTTTCATAGCAAAGTCAGACCAGCCAAAATAGACTTGAAACTTCAACCAGGTTCAGCTCCCAGGCTGGAGAGTGCCAGGGCAGCACAGACTGCGGTCAGGGGACCCAAGATCTCCCATCAGTTCTCGCTCTCTGTGGGCCCTAAGAACATTACAATAATGCTAGACCAGACTGACAGCTGAGTTACAAGCAAGAGTGTGAAATATGTTGCATTCACAAGTAAAATACGCCTGTAATACTTTGTGAGGCCCTCTGATATCCGCACAGTAAAGGTGTGCTAGGGAAAAAAGTACAGTTATTCATGGAGACCCAGAAACCAGAGCCAGTAACTGACTTTTGTCTGCCTTCAACCCTAAAGCGGGTAAAATTTGCCAGTTTTGGCAGAGTTTCACTGTCAGCTTTGGTTCAGCTGACCTTAATCTCCTGGAAAGCAGGAGCCCACAGAATGAAACCCTATGTATGTGTGTGTGAGTGAGCTGCTGCCCTACTGAATTTCGATAGCCCAACTTTAGCTCACGTGCTTTCTCCGTGGCTCTAGCCACATGAACGGCTCACGACAGGAAATGCTAAGGTGCAAATTTGCAGCATGTCAGCTGCTCCACAATAACTGTGTGAGCTTGCAAGTCACGATGGATGCAAGGCAGTCCAGCCCTCGCTCTTTGACAGTTAAGCTACTTCATATTTAATGCAAGGGCTTACCACAGCTACCTCCAGGGGCCAAGAGCAAGCACAAGCTACCGCAGACGAGCTGGTGTGCTGTAAGTTTGCACCATATACCACAACTTGCTTTAGAAATAGGTACCTGTGGGGCATGAAGATGATGAGCAAGACCGGCTCTGGGCTCCCCAGATCGTACAGCCCTGCTTGCACCCCTGGTTCTGAAGGGTCTTGGCAGCAAACTGCTGCAATGCAGCAATGCTCTGAGTACCCAAACCTGAGGCATGTTCAGTGGGGGTCTGCTGGGCTGTCCAGATGAGCTTGGTGCACCACAGAGCCTTCTCTCCCTTACCAAGTGGCTCACCAGCACCAGCCCCAAAGGTGCAGCAGTGTTGTCTGCACATCCTGCTAGGTATTCACGCAGCCCAATTTCCCTACATGTCTGACCCTGGTGTGTAGGTGTAGTGCTGGGCTCCGTGTTGGAGGCACCAGGTATCTCTGCAGCCTTTGGGGTGTTTCCCTGTGCTGTGAGGGCCAGATGTTGGGCCTCCCATGCAGAACAGTGGCCACCAGAAGATAGACATCATTGTGGGATGAAGTTACCAAGTTCAGGCTGAGCTCAGACGGGCTGTGATGAAGATGTCGGGGGGGTCTGATGTGGAAGGACAACAAATCCACCTCCCACAGCCACCTTCCTGCTCCCTCTGCAGTGCTATGAACCTTTAAAGCCCCTTTCCCAACCCATGTACTCCCACAGTCCCCATGTCAGCCCAGCTCTGCATCCACAAGTCCCTGTCACCACCTCCCATTGTCCCTCCGAGAACCATGAGGGGACAGCAACGCCTGAGGATTGTTGCTGCATGGTACATTTATGATTGCAGAGTTGAGAAACCTCAAGTCATCTCTGCTTGGATTGCTTCATGGTGACTTGTTTCTGTGGGCATATTCCTGCTTAGGTACCTGGCTACCAGCCCTGGTGGGAGAACACTCCAACTCATGGCAGATAAGGATAACCATCCTGAGACATGTTCCAAATATCCCCAAGTTAAATAATAAATGTAAAGAATTTAGATACAGTCCCAAGGATAAGGAATCGCAAATCCTGAGTCTACTATTCTTGGCCTTTCACACTGACATAAAGAAGCCAAATTTTTATGAGTGATTGCTAAACCGAGATTGACTTCTTGGAGGTGTTGCCTTAGGTCTAGCTCTGATGGGTTTCAGGCACGAACGCTCCCTGACAGTGAAAAAGCCTTTTCAGGTGTCTCAAGCCAGGCATCCCAAATCAGTGACCACTTTTGAAAATAAAAATGTAGGTCTGGGAACCCGTTCCCACTAAGTCTTGTTTATGCGAGTGCACAGCTACAATGGACTGCTTGTCTGTGTAATGGCCAGACTCTGAGTAAGGATTTGCAGACTCAGCCTCTTAATCACAGCCAGTGGAATCCTGGCCCTACTGAAATCAAGGGAATTTTCCCTTTGACTTCAGCTGGGACCTGGATTTCACCCTCTGTGTTCCCACCTACAAAATGTGATTAACCAGGCTACTTTTTTCACAGGAGTGTTGGGAGGCTGTAGTCATTAGTGGCTACAAAGCGTAATTTTATTTCTTAGGGTGGAAGCTGCTGTTGAAATCCAAAATGTTGTTAATACAGCTTTTTAAAATCACATCGCTTCTTGAGTATTTTGCAAACAAGCAAACAAAACGCCTGAAGCTCCCCAAAATAAAATAACTTCACCTTTAGCACTTGAACTTGGAAGTACCATATGTCAACATGGGAATGCAAAGTCTGCATTTCATGAGCTGCAAAAACTCCCTGGGGGAGATCTAGGGACCGCCAAAAGTTCTTTGGGGGACTCTCTTTTGTACTGAAACTGGGGAACTCTCAGCGGGCTTCCCCAGCTGCTGGAAATTCTTCCACAGACACTGATGTGCAGCGCTGTTCCAAAACAAATATCTCCGAGTCCCACACTTCATCCATCTGTTTCGCATTTCAAGGAGTTAGTGTTCCACACACAAGTGTGTTAAGAGACCGAGAGAGCAAGCTGGACCAACAAAGGCTCATTAAAGAAGGGGGGAAAAAAAGAAAGAGAGGGGGGGAAAAAAAAAAAAAGAAAAAAGAAAGGGAAGGGAAGGGAAGACAGAAAGCAAGCTATTTTCCAAATATCATATGCAGAGCCGTTGGGCAGGGTTAGCATGGAGCTGCAAAGGCCGGTGAGAAACCAAAGGATCTCCCCCCTAAGCCCCCTCTGAAATATAAAACGTTAAGTTCCCATTCAGAACAATACAGAGAGCTCAAGCAGAAGCACATTAATGTCAGGGGGTAGTGCAAGTCAAATTTGTCCCTTATGTCAAATCATCAACCGGAGAGCAGTTACACCAGGAATGAAGGAGCCTGCAGGTTCCTATCACTGGACCTGACTTCTGCTACATTTAAAGTCATAAAAGATACCTGGTGCTGACCAATAAAAATTAAAATGAAAATCAGGGTCATTTTTGTAGTTCCCTAGGTCTGATCCAAACCATTCAGACTGCTGGAAACCTAAGTGAACTGCTCCGCAGCTTTTGTTTTCTGTAATTGTCCCTCACACAGTGCACTGTGGGGACTGCTGAATGCATTTCATACATTTTTTGGCAGCGGCGTTCCATGTTGTGTTAAGGGTTCATTAATCTGCTTGCCACTAGGCCCCTGTGAAAAGAGGAAATTGTTTCACACTTGCTGAAAGACAGAGAAAAGAGTTTAGAGAGGAAGGAGAAACAGATTAAATGGGAAATACAAGCGATGGAGAGACAGGTTTGGGGTAGTGCTTTGTCACTTCGCGAATCATACAAAGGCTAACATGTGAACTCGGGGAATGCGACAGACTTTTGTTCGGGGAAACTGTGCTACTGTGTCATTAATTAGCCCAAGACGGGAGATTTGGCTGCAGCTCATCTCTGCTCAGATTGTGTGAGCTGAAACAATCGAGGCCCATTTCCAGGCTAAGATGGCAAAGGAAATGAAGGGGGCGTAAGAAAGATATTTGTAAAAGGAGCAAGTAAAGAATAAACTGACATCGTGAATCAAAGAAACAATCATTTCAGGGGAAAGAGGCCGGTGGGCTGGGGAGCAATGATTTTCCTGAGAAAGACAGGGTGGCACTGGCACATGCTGTGTCTGCCAAGTGATGTCCAGCCGCTTGAATGGATTCACCCAATTAACTCAGTCTGGACTCTCTGTGTGGTACCCAAGGCGTTCCCTCAGCCCAGGTTCAGAATTAAAATGCCTTCAAGGCCTGGAGATATATTTCAGCTCCCAGTATGCTTTCTAAGCCTTCATCCAAGCTCCCTGACATGCAAAACAAGGCTGGAAAGAGCAGGGGGCTCCTGAGTTTCACACTGCTGCGTGGGTGTAGATGGCTGGAAGGAAGCACCGGGAGAGATGCTCTCCCAAGTGCAGTCAAACCTTGTGGTTGCCCGTTGGTAGCAGCAAGTCCTCTGCAAGAGCATGAGTTCTTGTCACCACTTTTCACAGCAGACATCTCTTCAGGAACAGTCCTGTGGGTCCCACTGGTTTGGATGCCTTTTGTACAGCTACTCATATACATAAGGGTTGCAGGAGCAGGGCCAATATTGTGCTAAAGCAGCGAGGATCAGACATGCAGTACAGATGACATATTGTGTTTTCGCAAAAACTAAACAAACTGCTGTGGTTTGAGTTTACAGGCCTATCAAGCATCCCTCTAAAGACGAGTGGAAATTCTGATAAATGATTTCAGCATTGCCTTACACAAAAATGTGCTAACCAGGGTGTGCTTTAGTTTTTCTCAGTGATTATGAGCTGGTTAGGCAAAACAAAATTTGAGAATAATTTAGGTTGGGAATAATCTATTTTATCTGAACTATAAAAATACAAGACTGGAACTGCTGAATAAATTCTCATTGTGAACAAACTGTAATCAAGAGCTTCTTCCCTTGTTCTTCATGAATTTTAATAGAAGCAAACTGGTTGCACTGGCCAGATGGCAATAAGATTTGCAGCATCAAGTTTTACATGTTTTAACATTTTTTGGCTGGTTCTGAGTGCAATCACCTCTTACAGAGAGCCACTTGAACTCTACCCGTACTTCAGCTCCTTAGAAACAAGGTCATACATTGCTGACTAAGAAACACTGGTGTTTAACATTTCACCTTGTACTTCTATTACAAGGTGGTTTGGTTGGTACCTCTGCAGGAGGAGAGGACGTTTTCTTCAAAACTGAAATAAATATTCCTGCCTTCCCCTTTTCATTCTGCAGTGCCCTGCCTGTTTGACAGTGTTTAGTTTCTGCACAAAGGTACAGGAACATGAGGTGGGCAGATGTACTTGCGCATTGACACTACACCTAGCGTTTGGCAAGATAGACTTCACCATAGCTCATCCCAGGAGTGGACCTCTTTTTTTTTTTTTTTCTTTCCTTCTCCGTTGGTGTTTCACAGAAATTTGCGATAGGCCAGATGAACAGGAATAAACCATGACATTATGTCTCCCACCACTGAGTCACCGCTGGTAGGACTGGGATGGAGTTGTGTGCTCCTGCACCACAAAGGGGCCTATAGTTTCTCAGCTACTTGATTGACTGTTAAATGAATGGCAAGCACTTCGTTCTCTGTAGTGTGTCATGATTAATTCATCTCCTTCTCACACCCTGCTGTACATGTTGTAGTGGTCTTCATTCATGAACCGAAAAAGACCTGAGTAATGCTCCCCTACTCACAATTTTGTTTCTCCATAGAAGGTCACAAAATATACCATGGCTGCAGGTGGTCTTATGTAAACAAAGCAATCTGGCCAGAGTTCAAGGCTCAGCAATATAATATTGTCAAGTGATCATTTTGTTGAAATAGTTGGATGCCTATAAAACATCTGCAAATGCTAAAATTAAAATACAAATAAAGCCCAAAGTTGGAAACTCCTCAGACTTCTGGTGAAAACATTGTTTTGTAGAACACAGCTCCTCTTGTCCCATGTAAATCTAATGCTGAATGTGGACAAACAGCTTAGGTCCTGATAGTGCCAAGAAAATGGGCTTTGCATGGGTGCAGAGCTCTTTTATTCCTGCAGGATCATAGCCCAGCTTCCCAGAGAAAAAAGTGATGGGAGAGCAATAAAAATCAGCTTGGGAAGTGGGGGGAGAAGGCTCAGGGTGCTATTCTTGCAGATTGTGAAACCTAAATTAAACAGAAGAATGAAATCATCTTTCTGTTACTTATTTAGCACTTGGCTGAGACGTTAGACCTTGTCCTGAGAAAAGTCCATAAATGGTATCACCCCAGGAGCAGAACGGTGAAGGCATTAAGTCATGGGGATGCTCATCTGAGATAGAGCTCCCTGCTGACTTTCTGCTGGCCCACAAAGGGACAGTCCCTGACTGCTGGAGCAGAGGGAGATGAAAATGCCACCTCAGTCTGCCCCCACTGCTGCTCGTGTTTGTTTAACTGTGCACTGCAAAGCAAAGAAAGGGATGGAGCCAAGGCTCCCTCAGCTCGCAATCTACCTGCTCTGGACAAGTCGAGGGCTTGCAGCAGGGCAACATCTACTGAAGGAGCAGTGGGAACTGAGGGAGGGAAAAGTCAGGGGATGGGTGATTTAGAAGGATACAAGAACTTCCACAGGATGAGGAATAAAAAAGGGCAGCTGCCACCTCACCTTACCCCAGAGATGAAGGATAATCTGGTTAAAGCCTCCCTGCAGGTAGCCAGCAGGAATCCTTAAGTTTTGGTTTAGCACTTCACAAATCTGAACTGGGGAGAGAAGAAGGGAACAGAGAAAAGATTTTACACACATTTTCTTGTGTTTGTTTTTCAGCCCTACCGACTTTTCAGCTAACAAGCAGCCTTATTCTTGTTTCCCAGGTAAGACCTACTTCTGAATGCTTGGGAACGTCGCTTTGCTGCTCTCAGCGTATCCGCAGCAATCTCTGCTGTCGAGGAGACACCGTGCATTGAAACAGCAGGTGGTGTTGCAGGTTAGGAGTGAGCTACAAAGCAGAGTTTTGCTCAGCTCTTGACTGCACAATGTCTGGCTCGAACCAGTGCTATTAGTCTCTGAGGCCCCGTCCAAGCTACAGCTTGAGCTGCGCTCGCGCTCACAGCTGTGCTGTGTTCAGAACCGTCGGCAGAGGTTTCCTGGCACGGTTTTGCGATCCAGCTTTGAAACCTGGGATTTCTCTAACAATTGTGCGAGCCGAAATCATGCTCTTGACTGTCCCTCTGGGTAATATGTCACTTAATTGGTTAATACGCTTATAATATCACTTAAAGTCGTAGCGGGCGTGGACACAAATGGCTTTGAAAAACAGCTTCAAATGCAATTATAAGCCTTATTGGCTTTTAAAAGAAAGAGCAAAAAAATCCCCCCCTTCTGTTGCTGGTGCAGATGGGAGTGATCCTGTAGATGGGGCAAGAACGGCCTTTGGCATTTTTACTGCCGCACTAGGTCATTGTTTCAAGCAGTGAGTAACGAGCATTTTCTCCACTGGGCAGCCCTGAGCAAGGTTAGGGGATGTTGAGTTTCCAACACCCTCCGCTGCTGGAAGCACCCTCTGCCCTGTGGCTCTCCTGATGGTCAGCCGGGGGCTGTGGAAAGCGGGCAGCATCCGAGGGCAGCAGACCCCCTTGGAGCACCGAGACGGCCACAGCTGTGCTGCCGAGCCCTCCAGCAGCCCAGGATGCACGACGTATTTTGGATGCTGTGTTTGTGCTAGCACGGGCATCTCCCCCAGTCGCCGTGGGGTCTCTGGGGGGAGCAGCAGTGCTCCCCGCAGGCGCAGGCAGGGCTGGGGCAGCAGTGCTGCAGCCAGCGAGTCCCCCCTGCCCTCAGCCAGGGCACGCTGGTCACACGAGGTGTAACTCTCCTATGACAGTTTTCATAAATGGATAAATAATTCACCAAATTCTCTCTTCCCTGTTACCAGACAAACGACCCATTCTCACCTGAATTTTCTAGAAGTGTAAACGTCCCTCAAGTATTAAGCAAATATTGCAGCCTGCAGACACCGCTGCCCTGCAGATGCACACAATTCCCCTGCTTGGGTGAGGAAAACATACACATTAATGATACATTCAAACTGTAACAAAGCAGTTAATTCATTTGCTAATACATCTTTTCTGCTTTAGAGCCTATCAAGTAATGAACATTTAATGACCCATTCATTTTCCTAAGAACTGCTGCATGGCACGGTGGAATCAATACAAAAGATGACCATTTTCACGCATCAGATAATCTTATCTACAAGGTTAAGATAATATTATGTTAATGTTTCCTGCATTATCTTGCATGCTTTCGGCTCCTTTGAGGGGGATTCATTTGGGTTTAGCAGCTTTTGCAAGCATTTTTGCTTCCTAGATGATTTCCGTTTCATTTTAGCTTTACAATTATTCACTGCACTTGGTCAGATCCAGTAAACAGTAGTGAAAAAACAATCAGAAAAAAACCCCACCAGTGCAGGCAAATGTTATGTTTGACCTGTTTTAACCTCCAGTCTGCTCTGTACAGCAGAACCGGAGAAGACAGTGAAGAAAGGCCGAGCTGCAGCTGAAGTATGGCTCTTGAGCTCGCTTCCGAGTGCTTGCTATGAATAATAATTGAACATAAATTAAAAACAAACAAAAACAAACTAAAACCCCTTCAGACTAATATCCCTCTCAGCCTTCCGTTCATTCAAAGCCAGGCCTGGAAGCCATGGAGGCAATGCTGTCCATGTGCGGATCCTCTCGCAGGAAGGACCAGGTCCCCCTCTGTCTCCACCCATGCCAAGGACGGAGTCAGAGATGCCCCATGGGCTGGGGGTGGCATCCCAGGAGGTGCTTTGCCGTGTAGCCGTGCTCACCTATGGCCACAGAGGAGCGTGCTGGGCCAGCACGTGTCTGTAGCACGCGAGCATGACTGCAATACCCTCCCTGTCGGTGGTGGCAAACACATCTAGAGGTGCTTCTTGGTGTGCCCCACGCTGTAACTCCAAGGAGTACCCAGAGCCCTCACATGCATTCGTGGTAGCTACATAATATGCACATTTAGGAGTCCCTGAATGCTCATTTACTTCTGTAAATACAGCCCTAAGGCTCGTTATGGTCTGTTGGGTCATAACACAACCTTTTTTAAAACTCCCTATGCATGGATTTTATCAGCACACCTCAACAGCTCCAACAAACATCTCTCTAACGCACCAGATAAATAGCATCCATTAAAACATCTCTGAGCAACACTGCGAGGACGCCTGCACGCAAGGTCAAGTGCCATAGCTGGGCTCAACACAGCCCCAAGCCCCGCTGTCGACTGTGGAAACAAAGGGTGTTTTCACCCCGGTCACCTCCGCTTTCCCTGGGCTCCGAATGAAACCGAGCCCGGACTAAGCTCCAGCAGCCCGGCTACAAAAGCACGTGGCCGAATTAAACATCACCACTTCCATCTCACCCTGTATTTCCTTTTTTAATTGCTTCTTCCTACAAGTAGCACCCAGGATTATATGACCTGGCAGCAGGTTTGAAAACACGGACGTGCACATGGGTAGAGTGCAAAGGAGGGGACCTGGCACAGCCACGCAGCTGCTCCCCACACCTTCCCGCAGGAGCAGCCGGCCAGGCAGCTCCCTCTGCTCTGCACAGCTCTTTCATAGAGCCACCTGGGAGAAAGAAATATTTGTGAAAACTGGAAAATGAGCTGGCAAAGCCAAAAAAGCCTGGCAAGCAGGCTCAGTTTGGTGTTCTGCCACAACCTGTTTCTCAATTCTGTCCTTTTCGTGCCTGTGTTGCCTACCTTCTCTGACCAGGTCCTTAGCTGCTACCCCTCTAAAACAAATAAACAACTTTATTATGAAATGAGCACTGATATTGCTTTTTTAAGCTAAATTCCACATCAAGGCAGCAGGGCATGCTGACTTTTGAAGGTATGAACACACTCCCATCACCAGCCAGTGCTGCCAGCTCTCCAGTTTTCTACTGGCTCCTGGGCGTGCTTCCTTCAGTCCCGAAAGCCTGCAATCCATGGAGCTCAGCTTTCGGGATGGCTATGCCTTCAGCCTCTGAGACGGTACTGTAAATGTTGAAAATAAGGGTTGATCCAATCCTGCAGCTCCAAAAGCAATGGATAAACATAAAGAATGGCAAACATTGTTGTTGCCATTTTATCCAGAGGAGACAAACTTGCATCCTATCAGGAAGACACAGATATTAGAGAAACAGTGGGGGAAAAAAACAGTTTGTCATTTTGTCATGAAACTTATTTTCCTTTCTTTAAGTGTAAAACACACTGATTTTTATTTTTTTTTTACCTGAACACTGTGATTACATTTCAGGGTCTTGCCGCAGTGCACAGAAGTAGGAGGCCGGAATAGACGTACGTTGTCCATCCTGCCTATAGGTAAAAGAAATACAAAAACAAAACTGCAAAAAATGTTTTTGCTTTGTTTTTTGTTTACACAACACCGGTATTTTAAGTCTGCTGAGAATCAAGTAATTCTGTAAGTATGATGACTCCTCTCTGCAGGCAGCCTTAGCAGGACATGAGATGTAATCAGATGGGCATCTCTGGGGATGCTTCCTGTAGCATAAAGAATTTTATCCTGTCTGAGAACAAATACTGCTCTCAGATTTTTTGTGTCAGAGGAGAGGAGAAGAGAGAAAAGGAGAGGAGAGGAGATGGATTTCCACATGCAGGTTTTTTTTTACATTGGTCCTGCAGATTGGGTGGCACTGGACAACAGTTTTTGCAATGCACTGTAGTAACAGGGTTATGGAAAGTAGAGTGGGAGGAGAAGGAATCCCTAATTGCAGACATAACTGGCCACCTTTGGGGGAATTATTGTTCACCTGAACACGTAAGGTGCTCTCACCAACTTCCTGTGAGTTTGGATCAGATCTTTTGTCAGTGGCTAAAACTACCTGATTTACTCGAGTTTGCAGATTAGTAGAGTGAAGGATTCTGCTTACCATGGAAGAGTAGAGAAGCAGAAGCCATAAGCAAACCCCCTGTTGCAGCAGGAGGACCTAAGAGCAGTCTGCACCACTGAAATGAGCCACAATGATTCTATTAAGACAAATAATACCCCCCTCCTCTAGGGAGGAAACCATGCTAGAGCCTAAAAAGCCTTCCAGCAATAACTATACTTCGGTAGCATTATTGCACAACCTCGGCTGTAAAGTGGGGGGAACCAAAGAGAATACTATAAAGAAGCCGCCTTGAAATGAGAGGAGAAACCCCTTGACAATTGGATGATTGGCTAAAATTAGTCCTGCTACACAAAAGCAACTGTTCTGATCAAGCCCATGGGAGTTAAGCTCTAACACTGAGGAATAAAAACAGATAGAGAGACAGGTTGAGAACACAGTTTTTACATAGCTCCACAGATCAAAACCATCTACTGTTGCTTAGAATAACAGTGACAATTACTGGGAAGGGATTTTAAAGGAATAGGCACTGAAGAGGCCCATAGGAAGAAAAAGGGAAGGCTGAAGTTCTCAAGAGCAGGGCTGAGGAAAAAAAAAAAAAAAAAAGGACAAAATGAACTTTTCCAGAACACACCGGGAAAACTCTGCAAGATAGGGACTTTGCAGCTAAAAGGCCTGACAGGATATGGAAGTTTGGATGACTAATTAAAGTTGACAAAAACAAGGCAAAGACAGACAAGTTCTGTTTCTACTCTTTCAGTAACTGACAAGGTGAATGCCTCAGTTTTCCCATCTGTAGCATACATGGGCTAATCAGTTCTCTGTCAACAGCAAGGCAGTCTGGTATTAGAAATAGTTCAAAATTGCTGGGAGAGCCTTTGGTACTAGGTGTTGTATGGATGATACCAGATTTATTTCTGGGGCTGATGCTTCCAGAGCTGGATCTAGGAACAACAGATGGGACAGTCCAGCAAAGGGACCTTCTGACTGTTTCAGCTCCATGCTCTCAACCTCACCTTTGCAAGCAGTACCTCCTAAATGTAAATGAACGTTTTCCTTTGCCCTTACTGATCTTTCTAGAATTGCCTTCTCCACTGACTGCTCTGTAACAAAACATGAGTCCCCTAGTTTTTTTGCCCTCCATATATTCTCTCTGCTCCTTTTTCTACAGTCTGATCAGGAATTGGCCTATTGTCTTTCAAGCTTATGTGAATTGTTGTTTTTCCCCCTTACACAGTGGATCCTCATTGTTAATATGTGAGCTATATGATTACCCACAGCTGCAAATTCACTTCTGTAACCATATAGCTATTTCCTGTATTTTTAGAAATGGCTTTTTCCAACCCCTCTTGCATCTACTCCCAGTAGTACTGGTTTTAAATAGAAACTTATATTTATCTACAAAGTAGTGAGTCCTGGCATCCCTCAGGGGACATAAGAATCATTCCCCATCTGACATATATGACAGCTCTAAAGAGATTGGTTTGCAATGGCAAGAGGGACCTATGGCTTGGACATTGCTCTTCCATGAATGGGCATTGTGAGCACCTTTGCTCTCTCTTGAGGCACATAATCAACCTGTAACCTACAGCCTGTGCTTAGTGTTCCACTCAGTTGCTCTCCAAAGTGCACTGCAAAGACATTGCTTACCAGAAGCATCTTAGTTGCATTGAGTGCTGCACAAGATAGGAAGCTCATTTGCCATTTTTACAGCTACCAGCAGCTTTTCCTTCCAATTTTACTCAGAAGGGCTCTTCCAGGTGGCCCAACATGAGTCTATAGGACAGAAACAGATGGTTATTTGTGGAAGATGTGGAGACATTGTGGCATTTGGTCTTAAAGACTAGAAGGAGGGAGAGTGACAAAGAATGCTAATACAAAGGCAGGATCTAACGCAACAAAGGCAAATAGAGTAGATTACAGCCGGCAATGGATGTTCATCCCTTATTAGAAATACCCTGTGTGTGATCGAAAGGCAAACATAGCACCAGCACACAACTTCCAGTCACTGCAGACCACTGCAACATCCCCACATTGTACATGTCAACTAGAGGAGAGACCAATATATTGGCATGTTATTCTTTTAAAAAAATAGCATGACCATGAATAGTGCGCATAAATGATCTATGGGGTAATAACTGAAAGGTTCTCTCATTCTGCATGTGGGCCATGCAAGAAAAGCAGCACATGACACAGGACATGTGAGAGCTGGCAGCAGCACCTAGCAAGCCTGTAACTTTTGTCCCTCTTTCATGTTTCCAAGATAGTGGAGATGACTCTGATCTCTATCAGTGATTCTTATCTCTCCTTCCCCCTTTTCCATTAAAGTTGTCTCCACCGGTACCATAATAACATGTGTACAAAGCCTGACAGAATTCATAGAATCATAGAATGGTTTGGATTAGAAGAAGCCTTAAAGATCATCTAGTTCCAACCCCCTCTGCCATGGGCAGGGACACCTCCCACCAGACCAGGTTACTCAAATTGTCAGTACAAACAAAAATATCTAGCAGAAGGCCTTCTGTTTTTTGATAAAAACACAAGTGAAACAGAGCAGACTGAGAAAAAGACCCATTGGTCCTATAGCCAAAAGAATAATGCCTTTTCTAGTGATGTTGAGATTACACAATTTGACAAGTTGACTTGTCTCAGTCCCGTAACTCCAAAGACAATAACTGCAAAGGAAAATGAAAGGAGGTACAAAGCAAATTCAAAATATCTCCTCATTTGACTGCAGTAGGCATGATCCTTGCTACCAACTGCCATTCAAGAAACTAATCAAAACACAGGGTCTAACTTCTCCTGAACGTAAGCAAATCTAAATATGCTGAGGTTACATCTAAATATTACAACGAGCAGGGCATGCCTACGCTTACAGAAAACTGAGGTAACGTCAGCCCAACTGGTAGGTCTCCACAGTGCAACACTGCCTGAATGCATTAGCTGGGGATCGGGCACATTAAAGTCATGTTTGCGTGGAAACGCAGTTATGCTGTTCCTGGATCAAATACTGGTTCATATTGTGGGAGACATCTGCATCTCTGCCCCACACCCTGAGCTCCTCTCATGCCAGGGGGCTGCTGCGCAGGACACCCTTTGTGCAGAGGCAGCAAGTTGTTGTAAAGCTGAGAGATCACACCCTGATCATCTGACTTCTGCTGTGGGATCCTTTCTTTTAGGCCCCCCTTACAAAGACATATAACATGAAAAGGCTCAATTTTCCACAAAGAAATATTTTGCCGTACGAGTGTTCCTGTGAAGACATCATTTCATGACTGCCCCGGTTCAGTTTAGAGAATGCGTGCAAGGAGGAGGGGTTGAAAATACTTAAGAAGAAAGTTTCCCCAGAACTACTCCCTGTTGAGTACACAGGGGGGATAAGCTTTGACAGTTTAGTTTTAAACAAGAGATAACATCAAATAGGCCCATGGGACTGGTTCCAATTATCAACCCAAACAAAAAGAACAGCTGCACCCAAAAAGGCCCGTGCTTACAGTCGTATTTCATTTTAACCACATTACAAAGAAAAAGTCTCATGATATACAAGGCTTTTGGGTTTTCTTTTTAATTCCACAATGTATTTAGTAAGTCACCACATCATATGGTATAGAGATGCACAGTCAATTAAGCAGGCATTTCATTAACATTGCTTTTATACTCACATCAAAATGTCTTAGGTTAATCAAACCATTACATTAGAAGGGAATGCTACAAAAAGGAAATAACTGACAACTCTACCTATAAAACCCATGACTTGATGTGGATATTGTTCCTGGTTGCCTGTCAAGGTAAAATATCTTGGGATTGTATTTCCTTGGAGTTTTCACAATGATAATGAGAACAATTATATTTCTCCATCTGGAATCCATTAAATATGATTATGATTACTGACTTTCCTATCCTTATTACTATCTGGATTAGCTAACCCCATTACAAAGACCATGCTCCCAAAGCTCACTTGCAAATACGGTTATATGATTTCCTGTCATCCAACCAGAGTATCTTTCTCTTTCTCTCTCTCCCTCTCTCTCATCTTTCTGCTCATGTACCATTTTACAAACTATTTTGCCCTTGTCTCAATTAGAAGAACCTTAATAGGTTCAAACTCCCAGGTGACCTGCATTTGCAGGTGTTTAAGGGGGGGGAAATCAGCTGCCCTATGTGGTAATGACTCGCGTTGCCTCAATCAAGCAAATGGATCTGGCCTGTAACTTGCAGGTGGTACAGGGTGGAAACTTAAACATCCTGATCATTTATTTCTTGCAGAATATGTAAAGATTAAGCACGGACTATTAACAAAGATGTTATTGCAGAGAAGGAATAAGACAGAGGTTTTGTACTACAAACTTAATAAGCGATCTTCTCAATCCAGAAAGCCGGATTGTTGGCTTAAGGCTTCCCAAAGTCTCTGGTTTTCATTCTGTGCTCATTTGCAGTATTAGTAAATGCAGAGCAATTCCACTAGTTTCATTGAAGTTGCTCCAAATTTCTACCAGTATAATAAGGATCAGAATGTATCCTTATTTATCTGGAGAGTTTCTTATGAATTTTCATTAAGGAGTCTGTTAAAAGCAGAAATGTTATTGGTTAAGGGTCAATTTACAGTGTTTTGGTCCTGAACCAGATTTATCTCAAAGTCAAAGTGCGCCTTCAGCTGCAAAGTTTAATGTGACTCTTTGTAAATGAATGTAACTGTAACAGCAATAAGACACACCAGACCTATATACTCATCTTTGCTCCTTGACACCAGACAAGTGTCTTTGGGTCACAGCTGCAATGGTTTCCTGTAGGGCTTTGCATTAAATTATTTCAGAAGATTTTCTTACTTCACCTATGCCCATAGATCCATACTTTCTCCTCAGTTACTTCTTCTGCTGCACATCAACCCTCATCTACTGATTTGAGCACTAATTTAGAGGTTCGTTGATGCATTATAGCTTTGCACAGCCAGCTCAGAACTTTCAAACTGTTTGCTTTGTGCTTTGATTATGCATTCATTTTGACTTAAAAAAGGATTATATAATAATAAGCAGCATTTCAACAGAAGCCAGTTGTAGCTGTTTCTATCAGTAATGATTGTTTAATGACTATTTAAGATGTGCTGCCTGGGGTTGTCTAATCAGCCAGTTTTTATTAGCTTTCAGTGAATTCATAAAGTGATACCTAATCAGCGGTAAAACTTCAGTGTTAAGCAAGGTGGAGTTTCATGTAGCAAAAACACAGAGGTCAAAAATTATTAATTTCCATTATTAATTATTATTGTGGGCATTTATAAGACAGCTATTGTTGTGACATCCAGGGAAAAGGCACATCAGAACAAAGACTGTTTTTCTGGTCTACATTTTCTTCATTAAACCGTGGGAAACTGTGTTTGATTCCAAACTTCTTGAAGTCAGCAGAGAAAACCACCTTGGTGAGACCATTGCCTTCGGATCAGGCCCATGGTGAGATCAGTTGTTCACACTTTGCTACTCTTGAATCCATTTCAGCCGCTCTCTATTCACAACCACTTTTAATTCTTTTTTTTACTGCACCATTGTGGACGTAATGCCTTCATAGCAAATTTGGGGAAGAACAATTGTGAAGGGAATTTATAGAATCATAGAATTGCTGAGGTTGGAAGGGACCTTAGAGATCATTGAGTCCAACCATCAACCTAACACTGCCAAAACCACCACTAAACCATGTCCCTCAGCACCACCTCTACATATCTTTTAAATACCTCCAGGGACAGAGATTCCACCACTTCCCTGGGCAAAAAATTTAGGAACCATGTGCCTTGGGAAGCACGCCAGGTGATCTAAAACACTACGTACGTGTTTCTCCCATTTTTTCTTTACGGAGTCATATATTTTTTAATTACTGCAATCTAATGAATCCTTTTTATTCAGCAGCTGAGCACCGGCAACTGACTGTATGCACTGTTTGTCCATTGCAAGTGTGAGCTGAGAGGTTTTTCCTTAAAACTCACTGAAAAAGGTTGACTCTGACTCACTATCTCATGTTTGTGACCAGCTAAGGGCATACACGTGTCACTTCCCACAGCTCAGCTGACATGCAGTTGTTCATTAAGCCGCAGTAACATGATCATGTTTTAAGAATCCTAATTGTCATAACTGCGGCTACCAGTAATTTGCTGTGGTCGCATTGAAATCTATCAAATACCACCAGTATGAAATCTACATAAAAAAGTAAAAGCCTTTTAATTAAATCCCCTCTGTCATCCAAATTAAATATCCAAGTTGTTTAGTGGCACATTTCCAAGTGCCAGCAACTCAGATCTTCTTCGCTGTTTAAAAACTCTTTTTCTGCTTCCATCTTGTTTCTGTCCAGATCCTTCTGTTCCTTCCTTCCTTTGTGCTCACCCTTGCTAATGGTAAATTTGCAAGGCCACACCAAGTTACCCAACACAAGCACTGTCCACAGCAGTAGAAGCATCAATACTGATGGGCCAGCAGAATCAGAGTTGCCAAGCAGATATTTGGCCTAATCAAAACTACCACCGGAATCACTGGTTGGCCTTCATATTGTTTCCTACTCAAGACAAAAAAAAAACTTGCAGCAATATGGGCACTTTAAATCTAGCACTCACGAGGAATTCACAACACAAAAGACAGCCCTGTTCTCTTCCATGATGTGGGCTTGAATCAACAAAGCATTTGGGCTGGTGCTTTTCTTTATGTGCTGAAGTGCCTGGAAGAATTGTAGCCTCCATTCTCATAACACTGTCTGTAACAGAACGTGAGCACACTTCACACCTTGCAAGATCAACCTAGCATCAATCATCATTTGACACAAAAATAAAAAGCAATCTTTTTCATGTTCTTATATGTAGATCAACTTGCAAAGGCCTCCTCTTGGAGTCACCTACTGAAAGCCAAAACCACCCAGCAAAATCCTATCATAAGTTACATGTAAAGTTTTTATGAGATGAACTATGAACTTTAAAAAGTCTAGAATCTTTAGCAATTGCTTATTGCCTGCAGGATAGATGCAGTTAGTATAGTGCCTTGTGGGCATGCCCTTAGCTGCAATCCTTATTGATGTTCCTTTGCTACTGCTTTCAAAACTGTTAAAATTCCTTCGCTCAAGAGTTCTTAGCACTTATGTTGATAGGGAATACTTCAAAGGATACATCTTTACTTTATCAAATCTGCTCTAATTTTGTAGACAGAATCAAAGAGGTTCATTTTAAGTCTAGTCAAGTTTGCCAACTGTCCTAAGCTCAAGAAATCAATTCCATGTTGCCATGTAATCAACCTAAGTGAGAAGCCTGGAACACAACAGGGCAGACTTCTTGATGAAACTACATTTGCTTCAGCACATTTAGGCTGGAAACAATTTTGTCCTACTATTCTTACTCCTACGCTTTTCCTGTTTCCCTCATTCTTCATAAAGCTTCCCTGATGTATTCAACTCCATGGCTGTATTGATGAGCAGCTGACACATCAGTCCCCAAACATAGCTCTCAATGGTGTGTGTTGAAAGTACAGCACCATGTACTTGCTTTTCTTTCTCACAGAAGTCTCCTGCAGCACAAAAAACTTCCTGGGTGTTCTCATGCCGTTATTACAACAGCAAGGTATACAATGAGGGTCCATGCACTTGGCAAGCTTTTATGAACAAGTAGCAAAAGACAAAACAGGAGTTTTGCAGCTGAAGTTCTGGGCATTAACCTCCACCTACTGTGGCAACGAAAACACTTTTTTGCTCTTAACAAGTTAAATACAATTGTAAACCTTATCTTAGTGCTACTGACTTGTCCCTCATGTCATGTTTGGTGCCACACATAGCTGTGCTTCGAGTTGAAGCTTTAGTTGGAGTTATTATGTATTCTGTAGTCATGTTACAAAAGGGATTTTTTGTTTAGTTGCTTTTTGGGGTTTTTTTTGTCTTGTAAAATAATTGTAGAGAGAGTCTAAACTAAAGGAAGAGATCTGAACACACTAAAAAATTTCTGCAGGATAAAATTATGCAAAACCTGGAAAGCTATGAATCTTTTTGAGCAAGGTGCTTATCCTCATCTGGGACCAGATCAAGTGTGCAGAACAGAAGTTACATAGGAGGGTTATCAAAAATCTTCACTCCTATCTCAGTTGCATGAATAGACCTTTAAAAATTCTTCTTACCACAATGCGGGACCTGGCCTACTTCAGATTTAGGAATCATAAGATCAGTTTGGTTTTGTTCTTTTTGAAAGTCTTCTCTCAAGTGTAGGCTCAGAAAAGTTTTGTCTCAAGTGAAACTCACAGTCTTCAGAACCATTATTACAGTCCTTTATAATATACCTTGCACCATATACAACAGACTGAAGATTATTACCTTCTGAGGAAACTCATTTCTCAGAAGCTATCCAAAATCAATGTAGATGCAAAGATGCAAAATATGTGGCAGATCTGTTATACAACTTCCATTAAAAAGTTCTACAGATGCAAGATTAACCCTGTCTCAGCAATAGCAATTCGCTCCACAGAGTGTCACCTGGTTCCAGAAAGAGACTATTCTCATTCCTGATAAATTTAACCTCAGAAAGTTTTCCCTGGTATTTGGTTTCAGTTTTTACTTACAATGGTATTTTGATTAGACCATGAAACACTAAAAAACTGTGGCCTGTGCTAATGCTATATTCACATTAAAAACCCAGTAGCAAAAAGCCACCCTCTAGTGTTCTTACCTTTTTGGTAGTATTGAAATGAAAGCCCGACCCTGATGCAGGCAACTGTCATAGTCACGTTGACTTCAGCCAGGTTTCCACATGAAAGAAGATACACTCCATGAAGATTTTCATTCTTGCTTTGTCTTCTGCTTACATCATCTGACCAGGAACTGACTTTGAGTATGTCCTGAAACCTAAAAGAGATGACAAGGCAAAGTTGAGACATCTACAGCCACTTACGTCGGCTCCAACACACTACTTTTTGAAGAAAGTTTGCATGTATTCATCACCTTAAAGTTGTGGTAAAGTCTCTGCAAAAGGCCAAACCAAAAAATGTGTAAAGTACATACAGGAATACATAAACATCTATAAAAAGAAAAGGGTTGCAGCATAGCTTAAATATCACTTCCTTTGTCTTGTGTTTCCAGTTGCCTGGCTCGAGGCCTTCAATACACAAGAAATTTGTTTACATGAGGCTGAGCTGCAGAGCAGAAACTCTGTGTGTTTGTAAACAATAGGATTAGGTGTATTTGTTCTATTTAAATACAATGATGCCCATCTTCTGCCTGAGTATCAAAGGACGGCCACTGCAATAAATGACCATAGAGTAACATTGCCACGTTAACGTCATATCCAGAGGACAGTAGATGAGGTGTATGTATATGTTCAGGTATGCAACCACATGTGAACACACCAGTATACAAAGTATATGGGTATTTATGGACATCAATCCATAAAGCATCTGTGAAGAACTTTCTATGTGAAAGGACGCACTCATGCCTACCTATACAGTGTACATACATGCGTAAGCAGTCCTGACAACTAGAGGAGTGTATAAAGTGTGCCTATACGTGCCAATTAAGGCTGACAACTCCTGTGCTGACGAGCCATGGCTCTGAATCCTGCCGTTCCAAAGAGGCAGCGGTGAGAAGCAGAGTGGCTGGATCCACTGCCGTGTGGGAGACAGGCAGCCGGCAAAGAGGGAGCATCGGCGTGATTGACATGTTAGCATTGTGCTACTCTGCGAGCCTTTGTTGGGTGCCTATACGGTCTCATTTGTTTTTCTTGGCAGTCAGCACAATTCATTTAGTGGCAGCACCACTTGAAAAGACTGTGGCGTCTGGTGGCGAGGGAAGGAGGGGATCCGCTCAAAATAACAGCCACTTTTAGAAAGAAAAGTTCTCTCAATATTTTAGTTGTCTAAATATTTTACAAATGCTTTTGTGTTTCATACAAGCAAGAAGGTGAAGAGATTGTCACCTCGGTCCGTGTGGTGATGAAAGCAAGCAAACAGGGACCCTGCTGTTAAATGGGCCCATTTCCAGAGTTTAGAAGGACTCTCATTTGATATTCCCAACAAGGGATGTTCCTCATTATTAACCTTTACATTAGTTTGTGCGGTTCCCAAGTGCTTTCCTTGAGACATTCCCTTATGACTGTTTTTTCCCTTTCTTCTCTTTTGAAACGGGAGTGCAACAAACGTGCAGACTGACCCCAGTGCCAACGCAGACACAATGTCCCCTACGTCCCTCGCGTGCTGCAAAACTCCCTTCTCCTGGGGCATGGAGAGGGAGGGTTGCCCTTCCAAAGGGTTAAGGTAGTTTTGAATACAGATTTGTATCTTGGGCACAGAAAACAGCACTGTCGGGACGAACAAGAAAAAAAAAAAGATTCTGTTTAGTTTCAGTGTGTGACATTTGCCTGGGGGAAGAAAGTGCAGAGCTCATTGGAAATCCTATTGTTGAAACTCTGACCAGTCAGTTATAAAGTGTCATGATTTAATATGCCAGAGTTGTTTCCATTTTCAGGGTCAATCACTCCATCTGTGTAAGTGTGTGTGCGCGTGTGTGGTGAGCCTGTGCATTTAAGGGAATATTTTCAGGTTTTATGTTGCTTAATTTCCTTTACAGGAATTCATTTTGTTTTCAGCAGAACAGATCTCCAGCAAGATTTCTTCCTTCACAGCACGTGGAGGCACATTTTCCAACATCAAAGCAATGAAAATTAGAGATTGAAGCAATAATTATGACCTTGATCAGGGTTCATTCTGTTACATGATTAATCATACACAATATTTAAAAATATCAGGTGCCTGCCTGCTGCTGCTGTGAATTTCAACTGAAAACACCACTTATAAAATAACTAGAAGAAAGGTCAACAAATCCGAGCTTGTTACAGCAACCTGCAAGTCCTACACATTTCAGTGTTTAGACATCAGTTTGCGATACCTGTTTTCTTTTATGACTCTGGGCTTTGTTACCAACTTACCGTTAATAGGGTTCAGCCAATGCAGATCTTTTGACTCTTTTTCTCTCTCTGTCCTCACCTGTCAGCCTTCTCTTCATCAACTATATTTATTACAATCAAGCCCTGTCAACTGTCACAGCTTACATACAGTCTGCCAGTAAATATGTCTTTCCAGTCATTAGACATTCCTTCCAGTCACCTTGGGATTTCTACCTTGTCTATCTCACTCCAAAAAAACTTTTGTTCAGAAGTATTAGACTCCCACAGAGCAGTGTCAGCTTGGGGCCATTACTGTAGGAAGTGACAGAAAACACCAAACTGTCACTCATTAGGATCTAGTTTTTCCAGAGTTGATGTAAGTCAGATTTAGCCCCAAAACGAATCATGATTTATTTAATATATTTGCTTCTACAAGTGTCAGCTCATCACCTTAAAATGCTTCTCCTTTAACTCTATTGAGGCCTGTACAGAAAGTTTTCTTTGAAACCTAGTTTTTGCTCTAAGGCTCAATAATTAGAACAGAATCGAGAATAGTCAAGTTTCTGCTCTACAGGTGCACTTTAGTGACCCTTAGTTTCATAATTATATGTACAAAGCATTCATGTTAGAATTAAGGCTGGACACGTGAGAAAATGCCACCTGGTGGGTAAGTTCTTTTTATGCTGGCTCCCAAGTCCGAGGTGAGATAATATAAGTCTACAGATAAGTTTAAAGAGAGAAAAAAAAAAAATTAGCTAGGGAAGCAGGGATGGAAAAAGAAAAATAATTCCTATTATTTCCTGATTATGCTGAGAACTGTCCCTCCGAAGGATCTGTAGTCCATCCATCCAGAGAAAACCAATACCAGTTATGTATATTCAGAGGTGCTTCTGCAATTGCACCTACAGTAAAAGCCTTTGCTGAGAGGCACAAACCCCAAATGGTCCCCTGCCTCCTCAAAAGTGTGTATGTCGAGCTGGGCTGGTACTGGGATGTATACTAGTATCTTATCCCATGTAGAGTTGGAGAGGGGGATGAGCAGAGGGCCTTGGAGGTCAGTGGATTGCAGAGAAATGTAAAAGTAATAGGTGGCATCTCCACTGGAAAAAGTGGAAGAAGGGAAGGATAAAGGTCCAGGACTGATAACCGAAAATATTTGAATTGCTTGCACCTCAGGCACCAGAGAGGCAGAGTCAGGTCCTCCACTGGTAGGAAACACTGTAGCTCAAATTACTCCAGTGAATTTACAGAGCACAGACTTACAGAGCTACATAACGCAGAGAAAATGTCAGTAGCCAGATTTTGCATTCAGATAAGGATACCACCATTAGTGATTCACTTATGTAGCAGCTATTACAGACTGTGGGGGACTATGCAGTATTAGAAATAGCTTGTTTTTACCAATGACTTGGTTTCGCTGTCAAAATGCAAACATCTCCGAGGTAGAAAGAGTGCCTATAAAATCACAGGTTATACTAAACAGGAATATACACAGAAGTGGTAGAGAATAAATAAACTGTCCCATAAATCAGAAGTCACTAGGGATTTTTAGTGGACACAACTACCAACTTCTCATTCTTTGTTTTCTGGCTGCGAAAATAATTCCTGACTCCTGACACAGATTGCCATCTGAGATTAAATATGGACCACAGATTATGACATTCATCAAGGGGGTGAGCGGGGCTTATGTATTCCCAATAGCTGTGACTGAACAGGCTTGACCCCCACAACTGTGTGAGTGGGAACAGGTTTCACCATCAGGGATACTGAAATTTGTAGGTTATTTTAGGTTTCCATCCTAAACCATGGGACGCATCCAGTGTAACTCCTGACCACCACGAGCCTTCAGCAGCTCCAGGATGCCAGCACAGGGGCAGCAATGAACACTAGGAAGTTTAAAGGTACTTGCTTGGAACAACATGTTGGCCAAAAAATCTTTGGGAAACCGCTTTTAAATGTCGTGTGCTGTATCGAAAAGGTGATTCTTCAATATTGCTCTGTTCGCAAATAAGATCAGCTATAAATGCTTCTGACAAGGTTAAGCTTATTTTCTGCCATTTTATATGGCAGCTGTAGAAATGTCCTCTGTTTTAAAAACAGATGCTTTTTAATATTTTGGAGAAACTAGGAAAAGGAGCTGGTATTGTTTTTCAGCAGTGAAGCCCCAGATTGCAGCTGATGAATATTGTGTAACATTTCTCCTTTTTGACCTGGGGAATGCTGAAGACCCACTACCTGCTGGTAGCTAAACATAACTCATCATAATTTACAACTTCTTACTGAAAGCAGTGTTAATTATAAAACAAGGGAATGGAGGGTAAAAGGTAGGGGGGTACCATTTACTATGTATTGGGAAAATCTATTATGTGCCAGCACCAGAGCTCTAACTCTGTAGTAATTTTGCAATATTTAAATCTACATCAGGCTCCTAAACAATGCAGGGATAAGTATTTCTAACATACTTTTAAGACCCTCATCACCCTTGCCAACATAATTTCTGCTTTAGAAGTGCTTAGCCCCAGGTGAATTGCTCACACCCTCTCCTGCCTGTGGGACCACAAGAGCACACCATCTTCCAAGATGCAGCGTCACCAAAGAGGCTGACCCGTACGATATCATGCATGGGAAGGTCTTGCAAGGCTCATACCAGTTAACACCTTTTAATATCTCCCAGGGAGGCTGAGGGGAACCCGCTGGAAGGATCAGCCATGTCAACGCCTGTCCAGAGCGCCAGACAAAACTGACCAGTGTCTCCTTCTTTCATCAGCAGGGAACAATTGTATCACATAAATAACAATGATGATTTCATGCCAAGGGGTACCTATAACCAGGCATGAAGGAAGAGATTGATTAAATTTTATTCTGCTCTTTTTTTGAGAAAAGTGTGACGATACAGTCCATGTGATGGCACTAACATGGTGAGAATGTCCAAATTCAAAACCACCAGCCTAAGGGCGACTGAAAGTCGGAAGTATTGCTGACATGCAGAGTAATGATAAGTGAAGTAGATTCTCCTTAGGACCAAGAAGGCCTATCTCAATATTACCAACATTAACAAAATTTTGCAACCTTTTGGAAGCAGATGTACATTTGTATGACTGGAAAGCAGAGATCAGTGTATTTAAGGGACCTTTCTGCAAGGAAGGATAGGCTTACTGCTGGAGTTGCCCTCAGACTACCTCCCAGGTCATCTATAAAACCAGCCTGCAAAAACCTACCTCATCACAGTGGACAGACCCCCAACAAAGTCAACAGGCTTTGGTTCAGGCATAAGATTGAAAGTTTATACACAAGATGGCAAATAAATTGTCACAGAGCAGTTTGAGAAAGCAGAAAGTGACCACAGACATGCCAACCACACTGGGGAAAAAATGAAGGACCCAGCACAGTCTGAAAAAGAGATGAGATGGCTAGAACATGGCAACTGTTTCCTCAGTGCGTTCCTCAGCAAAACCCAAAGGAAGCTCTGTAGCAGGAACATCCTAAGGAGGTGGGTGTCAATAACACAGCATGATTTCCACCTGCCCTGCGGGAGCTGTAAAACCTACCTTTTCACAGGAAGGCAGTAACTCCTGTCTCCCTCAGCCTCCCACAGGGAATCTGTCCAGCACTCTCTCAGAGGACAACGGGACTCAACCAAAATCACCTACAGACCTGCTTGGAACTCCAGTGCAACACCATCATTCCCATCATACCTTTGAATTGTAAGCACTTTTTCATTCATTGCATAAAAAATCCTGAACTAATCTAAAGTCCTTCATCACTGGCCCTAAAGAGGATGTCCTAAAAATGAGATACTGGATTCTGTTTGGCAACTCATCTAAAATACTTACACTGATCTGACTATTGCACTCAGTCTCCTTGGTACGAAGAATGACTAAATATATGCTTGCATGTTGACTCCAGTAACACAATTATAGAAACTGCAACCAACAAAGAAAATAATAATTGCTGGAGGTGCAGATGAGGGAAGAGGTGCGGGGAAGGAGGAATGAAGGGAACCTCAAGGTTAAATGAGCAATGGGTTGGGGCACACAAAAAAACACGTAAACAAGAGAAATCTTTCAGTATAATTTTGAGTGTAAAGGCAGACTGAATCATATTATGCAGGTGTACAGAAAGCACTTTGCTGCATTATGCCATCACAAGTTCTTGCTCCTATTTCCTTTTGTCAAGAGGTCTTTGATTGTCTTCCAAAGAAAGGATAAAATGTCATGTGAATAGCTCAAGTGATAGACTGCAGTATCTTGGCTACAGCAAGAAAAAGCAATGCTAATGCATTTGTACAGTAAATAATATAGGGCAAGAGGGAGAAACAATCAGGCCTAGCATAAGTATAGACAACCCCGCTTGAACCTCCATAATTTGCAGTAGATTGCCATGGGTTACTCAGCTCAATGTACTTCAGGCTGGAGGAGAAGGGTTTCCAAACATTCCCCATAAAATCAGAGGGACACACTAACTGTTATGTATCTTAAGCCCTGATTTTTTAATTATATATATATTTTTTCTTTTTTTTTTTTTTTTTTTTTATTTTCTGATTTGCTAGTTCCTCAAAACTGCTCGTTGTAAAACATTTGTCCCTATTCCTGAGGTATGATGCTCTCCTAATGGATCACAGCATCTGCCCTGCAAGCTGGGGCAGAGAAGTCCAGCTCTCTGACTGGCACCCATTGTCAGAAAGTATTTCTTCTGGCCCACAACTGAATGGCCCAAACTTCCTAAGGCTCCCTAAGCCTTCCCACTTCCACTCCTTTCCATCCCTTCTGCTGTTTAGCTCAGTCCAAATATTGTTCCCTCCCCCATCATCGTGGCTTTCACCATCATTGCTGCCTTCCCATTCCCCTACTGTGTCCCAGGCACCAGCAGAGGACATGCCGAATTTCTACATTGTTGGCATCTTTAAAAAAAACCAACAAAACACCAGCACGTTTTAGGGTTTGGGGTTTTTTGCCTCGAAGCTATTAAAGTACTTGGCTTTGACTGGTGTGAATTTTGTGTCACAGGTTTCGCAGTTCTTGGTGATATTGTGTTCTTTCCTCTAGTTTGTGTTGGGGGTCCATTTTTCCCTGCACTGTCGAAAAGCTGTCTTAGAAAAAACACCTTTCTAATGAGGAGAGACGGCTCACTTTATATGAATGTCCAACACGAGTCACTCTGGGGGAAAGGTGGACAAGGGCACTGTTTTGAGGCATTTTCTCTCCTTTGGGAGCAAACCGAGACTCACCACCAGTCAGGGCAGAACAGCGACAAGACTCAAGTGTTGGACTCATCTTTCCGTCCATCGGCCCATAATAGAAGGCCTTTCTGAAGGGTTGTGAATATTATATTTCAGATACAAAACTATACATCCAACTCCCTTTGGCCTTTTGGCTGCGATCTGTAGTAGTATCTGTTTGAGATCTGACGTGTGCTGTAACGGGGACGACAGCACTCACTGGCAGGGGCATGTGCTCTGTGATCTGACAGATCTTGCCTGTCTTTAACTCCTCTGATCCTATGATTTGGCTGCCCTGTGGGTACACTGTGCACTTACCTGAAGATGCATGAGGAGCTGTGGGATGCCATCACGCTGTCAAGATGCTTCACGAGCTACCAGCAGCAGAAGACTTTCTGGAAATGACACCACGTCATCATCCACTTCATGCTGCTAACTTTGTGCCATTTCCTGGAGCCATCTTCCCCTGTTCAGGAACAACAGACAGGGTAAAAGAGGTGAGGTATGAAAATTAAAAGCACCATTATCTGGTTTTCTAGCTACTGAAAGCCTAGAGTGAACCCCAGGACTTCGACTGCCTTTTCGATCACCAAGCTGACTCAGAAAGCTCGGGAGGTGGTAGTGTTAGGAGACTTGGATTTCTCAACAAAGCAAGACAGAGAGGGAGGAAAAGAAGTACAGAGGATAATTCCTTTAATGAGAAAGGTACAGATTCAGTATATCATTCCTGACTGCCAGGAGTTAATTAGTTACAGCCATGAAAGACAGTGGTCACTAGACACCTAGAGCTGTACCAATGGTACAAACAGGAGAGTCCTAGCAAGTAATGTACGTAGTCGGCTCAAAAGAGCCAATTAATCAAAAATAAATTGAAAGGAATGAGAAAAAAAGACAGAAAAATGCAAATGAAGATTAGAGGTACTTTATAATGAATTTCTTAAGCAAGATAATTATGGAATTGCTGTTAAGTTTAATTCACATACTATTTCAATGGAAAAAATGGTATTTGCAATACTGATAAGGCACAAGATGAACAGGTGAAGAACTGGCTACTTGGCAGATCTCCAAAAGACAATTGTCGACAGAGAGTCATCACTGAATGGGATTTTTCCTTAACGAAATTTAGCAATGAGTAGTACTGGTCTGCAACTAGCTGATCCTTTCTTCAGTGGATTCAGTTAGTAAACATCAAGAGCCTCATGCATATGAATTAGTCTCAGGGAAAATTATACCCACATCAGAACATCTTCGCAAATTGTTTTTGGAAAATTTCTTCTCATTGAAAATGTTGCTGACCCACTCTCTCAAAGTCTTTGCTGACCATTACAGGTATGGGAGGACAGAGAGCCTGACAGAGGGACAAAAGAGGGTGCTGCTGATGTGGGGGTGGCACCTGCAACACATTGAGGCTCTTGGCAAGGTGGGAAGAATTGAAAGAGAAGGTGTTCTCATACAGCCTCAAGCAAAATTATGTAAATGGGAAAGTGTGACCTCCAGAAGTGTCCATCTATTTCCACTAACTATGGACGGAGGCTGAAATCAGATGACTAACTTTTAGATGCCAAAACTTCTAGTTTGGCTAAACTTAGGCGGGATGTAGCACCCTCGTCACAAAGAAGAGAACAAACAGGCTAGAGAATACACCCCAGGCGAGCATATGCTAGACTATGGGATCCAGTTGTCATGTTAAAAAAGGGCATTACAAAATTGGAGAAGGCTCAGGAAAGAGCCACAGAAATGATTTACTGACTGTAAATAATGTTTGACAGTGAGAAACCTAAAGATCTCACACTGTTTAATTTATCAAAAAGAAGATTAAAAGGTTACTTCATTGCAAGCATTATCTCATAGGAATGCCACGTACTGAAATGCTCTTTAATCTAGCAAGAATGGCACAAATATTTAACATTAAGGGTGATTAGCCACTAGAATGAACCACCAAGGGAAGAGGTGGATTCTCTCTCTCCTGATGTCTTAAAATCAGGTCTGAACGCCTTTCTGGCAGATGTGCTTTAATCAAACAAAAGCTACGCTTTATTCAGATGCAAGTTACTGGGCTGAATGCAGGGGAAAATGGGTGAAAAAAGGATGCGCTTCTGGCCTCAAAAATCTGCAAATCTGTGAACGACAAATATAATTTGAATGTACTTGTAGGAATCAAAGTGTTCAAAGTGTGCTCCACTGTAAGGGACAGAAATCCCTGGAGAGTAGGTGGAGACTTGCTCCTAGTGTTTGTGATCAGCAGCTACCTCTAAAAACTCAGTATCTCATCCAAAACCTGATGCTGACTCCTTCCATGGCCCAGGCATGACCACGGCTTCAAAAAGGGCTATCTGAAAAGAGACATATCAAGATGTCCTGATTTTCGTAGGTGGTGGGCAGGCACATATAGCTCTGAGTTCAGAGGGATTTGTGAACACTTAGCACCTATGGATATGAATTTAGACACCTAATGAAAGCGGAACACTTTGGGAGTGATTTCAATAGCATCTGAAAGACGCGTAGGAAAACCAGCCGTCACTTCCAGCAGTCTCTGTGCTACTAGATCAGAGCAACGCTTTTAAAATTCCTGATTTTTGGCATCACCTTTCTTTGTCTCTGTTCTCTCAGCTGCAAAATAATCGCATTTCCTGGACTGGACAGCCAAAAGGATTAAAATCAGAGTGCTAGTTTTCAACGTGGGGGTCTGCAGACCTCTGGGGAGCTCTGTGGTCGACTTCTAAGGTGTCTGTGAGAGGTGGTTAAGAAAAACAAGTCCATTTATGCTGTAGAGCACTTGAAGAATGTGTATTTCAAAAAGGACCCACTGCTCTGGAAAACACTTCATGGTCCACAAATCAAAAAAGGTGAAAAAACACAGAAAGAGAAACTGAGCAACAGCCTATAAGTGACGGGCGATTTGTAGCTGCTTCCCACGTGCAGCCGCCGGGGGTGCTCAGCCTTGTTAGGGAGCGAGGTGGGGAGCCCCCCGGGCTGCACCCCGTGCCCGATCCTGCTTTCCCAGGCAGCAGATGAGGGCTCTGCCCACGGAGCCCATCCACAGGCAGCAGGGGGAACGCTGCCTCCTCTCCGGCCATGACCAGAAGCAAGAGCAAACAATGGAAATAAGCAAAAAAAGGCCGTAGGAAGCAATTGTATCTAAAGCATCCCCCACGTCTCCTAGCTCCCTGCCTGACGCCTCCCACCAAACTGGTGCCAGCTGACAGGTTTTTGATTGCCTCCTCTCCGGGGTGAGCAGCGGGGCCCCCAGCGCTGCCGATCGCTCTCCCAGCAGCCTCCGATGCTGGTGCGTTCGGGATCACTTCTCATCTTTGTCTCAAGCCCCTGTCACTTTCACCTATTCCCCCCGCGAGTTTGGAGGAGCGGGTTTTTTTTCCCCTCGCCGCCTTCTTTTTTAAAGCGGAAGCTTTGCTTGTCAAGCAAGTTTTTTTCTCCCTGAACTCTGAGACTTCCAGCCTCGCAGACACAGAAATACTATTCAAAAAGGTGAAAGCTTACAGTCTCGAATAACAATGCTAGCTGCTATCTTGGTAACAAGTTCCACTTCTGATGCAGGAGGGACGAGAGGACAGGGAGGAGAAGGCAGCAACCTGGATGTCTAATGCTGTGGGACTATTTTGGTACCTGAGAGCTGCGGTCTAACGGTGTCTGTGTCTGCAGGTGGCCCGAGAAGCGGCTCCGCACTGGGAGAGGGAGTGGGAGGGTGCGCCTGGGCACAGAGCATCTGCCTGGCCTTGGGGAAGAGCATCCACCTCCCTCGTGTCTCTGCGGTCTGAATTGTTACCAGGAACACAAGCCCTCTGTAGCGTGTTCAGGCTGTAATCAGAGAAAAAAAAAAAAAAAAAAAAGAGATAAGAGAATAGGGTGCAATAAGGGAAAAGCATTCAAACAGCATCGTTTTAGGCTTAGCTGCTCCTCTAATGATAACTTTTGTGGCGGACATCAGACCGTGCAGTTCTTTCGCAGCTGTAGGAAGGGTTTTCTACTCTGCATGCTTTTTTAAAGCATTTTGGACCATTTCTTTTACAATGCTGATTTTATCTCTTTTTTTTTTTTAAATCATTGCCAAACAGCCTCTAAAAATCAGACTAACAATACATATTTACAAGAGACATTCATCTCACTTTTTAATCTCAGAATCCTAGTTCTTCTTTAATCTTAATACTCCAGCTTTGTATTTGAGCTTTGTATTTGCATACAGAGTTTAAGCAAACAGTCAGGGTATCAAATAACAAAGCACAGACGCTCCAAGAACTGAAATGGTAAATAAGAAACATATATCATAATACCTACGCTTGACACTGGACATTTTGAAATACCATACTGCTGAAGGAGAATTCACAGCACTGTTTCATTGACATCTGACTCCAAATTCTTTCATCATTTTGGCATTGTCAACTACATAATAAACCAGGCTTTTTTTGTTTGTTTGTTTAGATACATAATTTATGATTTTATCAATAAAGAGTAATTTACTTTTTTAACAAGCCATAGCCACAGAAAGCTTTGTGCTGGCTTTTTTAAAGCAATGACACCAAGATGTATATATCTAGTACAATCACGGACCCGCCTTTCATATTTATCGTGTATATATATGTGCGTGAATATAAATATACATATACAAATCTACTGTTATTGATGTTTTAGAAAATCTAAAGTAAACATTTCTTGGGACAGTTGTTTGAGAGCCTGCCTTAAGAGAAACAAATGTATTGATATAATATAAATTACATATCTGAACCAAACCGAAGATGTCACTTTCTGAAGGTAGCTCACAATAGTAGGCACAATAGAGTTGAGTGCCAGGGATGAATGACATGGTCTATATATGTGCGTGTGAGGAACGGACACGTGTCCTGTGCTTGACATGGGCATGGTGAGGGGAGGAGAGGTTTTGGCTCTACACCCCCCTGCAACCAGCCCCATCCCACTGTGGCTCCGGCACCCTGCATCCGTCCCTGTGCTGGGGACACGGAGCAGCAACGCAGGACGTGGCAGTGCCCCACACGGTCCCCTCTCATCCTCCTCCTACACCTCCTAAGGGAAGGAAGAGTTAAACCTCCATAATTCCAAACCCCCCCCNGAATTGCTGGAGCTTTGTACATCTGGTTCAGTTCATTCCCCACGATTCAGGTTCTCGCTTTTCCCGTCCCTTGGGGACACCTTTCCTGAGTCTTGCTGCAGAGCCTGACCCCGGTGCCAGCAGGATAGAGCCCCAGGAAGTCCCAACAGCCTCATCCCGACTGCGAATACCCAGCTGGGTTTTAAACGCATTGCATCAGAGAGCAGTAGGTCACCACATTAATCAGGAACTCTGAAATCCTCCAAGATACCTTGTTGGGAACGGTTACTTGGTTCTGGCTAGTCTTAAACATAATTTTAAAGACTTTGGGGTTATTTTAAGGCTTTTCCTTTCCTTCAGCCCTATCTCTATGTAAATGCTCTCTTCCACTTCTCACTGCCGACTGCTTCTAACAGACATATTATTTTGCTTCTCTGGCCTACTTTGTTGCAGACAAAGTTTTGACTATCCGAGTTCTTTTTTATTCCATTTTACATTTTTAATGCTATGTTGTAAAACGTCCTTCCTCTTGAGCAGTAATAAAAACCTTTTTTTTTCCCCCTCCCCTGTTCAGATTTCTTTTATAACACATTCAGCATTTTCTGGGACATAATTAAAACATCAAACAGTTTTCCTGCTGGTTATGCTAAAATCTGAATGCTTGAGTCTGCTGGCATTATTGAAAATTAAAATGTACTATTCTTGAGTGTATTTAGGATGCCCTTAAATAACTATTAAAAATGGTTTTGTTCTGCTTTATATACAGACTGGCACCATAATGCTATAATACCTGCATTAAATAATGTCTCTAATTGGTAGCATGAGGATACTTTTTAAAAGTATAAAATACGTATTTTTGTTCACTATTTTTCCTAGGCTAATGTGTCTAATTTTCCCATACAACTTTATCCCCAAGGAAAAATATAGACGGAAAGACCATTACCAATACATGAAGTTCAGTGGTTCTCTCTCTTTAGATGTAATTGCTATCAAGGAGGCTGGCAGCAGGGTAATTTTAGTTCAAATGAGTACATAGCCTGAAAAAGGATAAATCAACCTTTGTAGGTCTGAAATTAGATCCCAGTGTGGGATTGTTCTAGCTAAGCGTACATCAGTTTCATAAAATATATTTGCCAGAATGAAAAGCCCCTAAAATGCAAGGCCAGCAGTGACCGTAGGACCGGAGGGGCAAGGCTTCATGCCCTGCTAGAAGACCTCCTTCCTCCTCCCTCTGCTAGTAATGGCCTCAAATTACCTTTTTAATCAGGCAATGAGGGCTCAATCGTGCTCCCATTCAAGGCAGTGGAAAGCCTCCCACAGTACCCAAAATCCCCTTCTCAGGATGATTAATATCTTTGGTTCACATTCACAAAGGAGTTGAGAGAGGTAGAACTGATTTCATCGACAAGGTAGAAAGGGACACCTTCACCAGAATTAGCCACCAGAATTAGCCACCAGAATTAGGCACCTATGGCTCTGGGTCCGCTGTTCTAATAGCAGTCACAAGTTAGTTAGCTGGGATAACAAAAGCGACATGTCACCTTAAAACATCCTGCGAGTATCCTTGGAGTGGAATTAACTCTCAATAATTTTTTTGTTTATTGCAATGATTTCTCTTTTCTGCGGCTGCCTTGGATATGGCGAGCAATTTTAAAAAAGGGGGGGATGGCTGGTGCACAACACAGAATTTAGGCCACACCTCTGCTTTGGACTGTGTGATGTTTCTCCTACAGTTTTTGAGCCCCAGTGCTCGCATGTATTGGGCCAAACGGTGGGAGATGTGTTCCCTGTGGTGGGTGGGTCACGTGAGCAACTGTGAGCCTGGGTATCCCTCTCCCACCACAGCTCTGGGAGTGCAATAGTTCCTGACTTGGGGCCAGGAAAATCCACTGTCCCAGGAAAAATCCAGGACAAAAGCTTTCATTGTAAGTGCAGGATAGCAGTCTCTGTATGCCAGTTCCATCCTACAGTGTGAGATGCAATAAGACCATGCTCATGCTTAAATTTGCCCTGCCCGTTTTTTGCTAAGCGTTCCATTTTTGTCAATAAAATGACTCCAGCTTCATAACTGTGAATTTTCAGCAGGACAGGGTTCTGTTTTTACCACGTTAAAGAGCATTTCAGTAAAAGCAGACATGTCCCAGCCTGCATCACTTACTCACCATGACTTTGAGAGCCAGGATGCCTGGGAGGCAGCGTGGCCTCTGCTGGTTGCAATGCCTTGCTGCTTCGGAGAAGATCCCTTGCCCTATGGTCCACACCTCTTTATCAAAGACTGAGTATTGAATGGGAAATGTCATAAAAGATCAATTTTTAAAAAATCTTTGCCGTTCATTTTTTTCCTAAGAGGAACCTGAATTTTACAGAAGCAAGATAGAATTGTGGATAAATGGATGCCCCAAACAGTTTATGATGCAATTCCTCAGGCAACCTCTGACAGCCATTTTATGGACTGTGTTTCAAATGCCTTTCTTCTTGAGTTATTTGAATCTAAAAATCTGACTACTGCATGTCCAAATACATGGGCTATGTACAATTAACTTGTATCGCGTTTCAGTATTTCAGTTCATTGTAGATACTTAGGCAAATGTTAACTAGTTCCCCAAACTCAACTGATAAAAGCATTCTTAGAAAAGTAAGCAGGTGACTGAAAATCAAAGGAAGTATGTGGCTCCTTTCCTGCAAAGCAGCCTGACAATTATAGCCACTTCTGATTTTGAGGAGGAGGGTTTGGATCAGAGTTTCCCAATCCTGCTCTCAGCCTCCCACTAAGCATGGACAGACCATTTTCTTAAAGGTTAAAGAGAGTCTGCATAACCTCATAAGTGCAGCGTGTCTGCTCCTTGACCTCAGCTCTCAACGTTGTCCAAAGTGCTTCTAGAATGATAGAAATAATAATAAACCCCCCCCAAATGCAGAAGATTGCTGAACACATTTCTTAAGCCAAAGACTTCTGTCTCGCTACAATATGCTGAAGTAAAAACATATCCAGGAGTCGTCCCTGGAGTCTCAAATCATTCTCTCATCACACTGGGTTCAAAGACAATGCGAGTTGTGTAGCGTAGCTGAAAGTATCTGCATAAAGCAATTCCTCTATGATGTTGTTTTGTTTCTGGCTTGCTTTTACCTGGGCTATCTGAAGACATTGTTTGAGGCTAAGGAAAAAAATACGAATAATGTTTGGGCCTAGAGATCAAAAAATCAGCCTTATTTCCATAGTCGTTAGTAGCCAGTATCCCATGTGAATCTGTTCGTTTCTAAAGCTGCACTGAAATGCTGGGTGTATTAGGAAGGATTTCTTTTTATTTTTATTTTTATTTCATTTTTCTAAGAGTTTGTTCTTCTTGATTTTTGAAGATGCTGAAAGCTTTTTGATGTCACAAAACCAATCATAAGAGGGAAAACACAAATTTAAATGTGAGATAAAAGGGGCTTTGCATGCATGCATAACAAGAAATCCATTGAACAAAACAAATTACTTACCACCTCCACAATGGCTCTCTGCCTCCAAGGGATGGGCTGGTTCACAATGAGGAGGTGACAGTGATAAAGTCACTGTGATACTGTGATCAGAAAAGCTGCAGTAAGAAAAAAAAGTATGTAGGGGAAAGCAAACTACAAAGAAGGGAGGGTGGAAAAAATGGATCACAATTCCCCTGGGACTGTGGGTGACTTTCAGTATTCCCCAAAAAGTTTCACTTCAAACATTACGAGGCCAGAGAGGTGTCTTTCTGTGTGCCAGTTCTGGCAGCCAACAGAGGAAGGCAGAGGAAGGAGGATGGCTGAATTTTTTTACTCAAATAACTTTGTTCCCATTTGGATATGCCTTGTCTGGAATCCCCATTGATGGCAATGAGGTGTGAATTTTCCTGATTTGGAGGGCAAAAGTGAGCTCTTGGATCTGAGTTTGTTTTTAAGAGGTTTGCTTTGGTTTGATTTTGTTTTCCATTTACAACTCTCTCTTTCTTTTACCATTTTAAAGCCATGAATGATGAGTAGTAAGGGTTGGGGAAAGGCCAGGAAAGAGATGTAGCTATAAATTTCCTTTAATGTTCTGTGTTTCAGTGTTTAGGAACCACTTCAAACTGATTAGCAAGAAATACTCATCCCTCCAGTCCCCCGCTTCCACCTCCAGATGGGGGTAGGTCATACTGGACACAATCCTTTTGTATGTTTTTTTTTTAACACTTATTTTGTTTCCCAGAGCAAAGCACTGATTTTTAGGAGCTGAAAATCTGAGGATTGCTCAAAGGATACTGTACTTACTATGGAATAAGAATACTAAAGATACTTGTTTTGTAGATCTTCATTTGATCAGCTGATCTTATCCAAAACATCAAGAATTTTCTGAGTACAAATCCTTACCTGTCCAGGTCTTAGGTGTACGCTGGGCCCAGGGCTGTTGTAACTGAAGCCCTTCCCACCAGTGAGCCCCACTCCAGCTGCTCCCTAGACATCTCACCCCCCGGGATGTGCTGGCTTGCACAAGGGTTCTTCATGCCCCATTTCTACTGGGGTTCAAAACCAGAGGGAATAAAATCCACAAAGCATGCTGAAGTCATTTTCTTTCCAAAGGACATGGAATATGGTCAGAGTGCCTGGAAATATTTAGCTTTTTTTCATTTTGGCTTTCTTGTCTTGGTTTCTTCCTTTCCCTGTTTTCTTCTATCATTCCCTCTATTTCCTTGGTCACCGAAGAAGAAGTTAGAAAAAGAGGAGAAAGAAAAGAGAAGATGATCAAACAGAAAAATAAATGAAAGGTTGACTTGATTTTTCAGCAATGAACAAAAATCTGAAACACTTCCCTGAAGAATTTTTGGTATGTTTTGTTTTTTGGCTTTTTTTTAAATCATTGCATTTTTTTTGTCACAATATTTTGAAATATGAATTTCTTTTCTTTTTCTGTATGCATTCTTTCACTCTTCAGTATCCTTTTTACATGGGCAGGTAACTTTCCTGCCTGCTATTGAGCCATTGGCCATGTCAAGCTCCTTTTTTGCTCCTATTACAGCAAATCCTTTGGTCATGTTTTTGATGGTCATCAACCTTCACAGCCTTCATATCTATCAAATCTCAGCTACCTCTGAAAATGTCAAAGGGTTTGCTCAGGAATCCTCTGCTGTCAGTAAAAACTTATCCATGGCATTCTGTGCTTGTTTGGGATCAGATCTGACCTAATTTGGCGGACCACTGATCATTTCTGCCTCCAGCACGCTTGTCTTATTGTGTTCACTAATTTATGTTACAGGAGTTATCCTTGATTCTTGATATCAAAAGAACTGTTCTAAAGTATGTCGATTATCACATTCAATTGAAAATTATAAATTTGAACTAAATTTTACTTCACAGATGCCCACCGTATTTTTGGAGCTCCAATTTTAATGCCAATCAAGGGAGGAAAATATATGTCAAGTACATAGAGACTACACAGAACGGGTAAGTGTTCGAAGAAGCCTGAAGGAGATTTAAGAAGCCTTTTGCTACTTCAGGCAAGCACCTCTCTGAAGAGCTGTTGCTTTTACCAGTAGTACTATGTGTTGAGAATGTGAAGAGCATTTCCATCACTGAGAGGAGCTGCAGAGAGTTATACAATAATCACCTGCAAATTTGACAAAGCAAAGTCAGGATCTTAATACTGCAATTCATTTCCTTTGATATATTATCTGTCTTCTCCCCCTTCCCACACAACCTCTTTATACTGAGAGGGAGATGGCACATCACCTATTCCCTTGACTGTCGAGAGAGATGGTTATTTCTCTCCCCTTTCTCCTTCTCTCTCTCAGTCGCTTACTTTCTTCCTTCCTCTTGTCTTCTTTCCTCCCTGGTTTCTTCTGGTTGTTTCTTCCATCTGTCCCTGCCTCTTTTACGGTGCTTTCAAAGGAGAAGGAAGAATCCTGGTTGCTTCAGCTTAACACAAAATACGGCCCATGATGAGGGCTTCAGCCACGTGGCCCACAACCAAGTGAGAGTGTCCCAGTACACTCCTTTAGGTATGGCCAGGCTGTATTTTAAACAAAGGCCCAAACTTTGCTCATTTCACTTTCAAAGAGCCCGGATGGGCCTTTGGGGAGCTCTGAAGTCCGGGGGAGGAGAAAGCTGGCATTCATGCTGCCCACGGTGTGGGGAGGACAGGTCTGGCTGTGGACATGTCTGCATACCTCCGTTTGCCACCCAGTTGCCCTTGGGAGCTACAGGGCATGAGATCTGCACGGCAAAAAAGATCCCGGAGCTGAGTGATAATATTTATACAACCAGGCTTTTCATTACCGTGGGCTTCTTTGTCACTAGCTCTCATTGGCTAGCAGTCTCTAAGGAAACCACAGTTACAATTAATTTAATATTTAAATATCTTCTCAGACTCTACCCCACAAAAAACTACCTGTGCTTTCAAGTGTGATTCACACGGCATATCTGGCCCTTAAAGTTAAATTGACTTAAAATTGATAGAAACTCTGAAGGCTACAGAGCCAAGGTTTATTTATATCTTTCATAATCCCTGTGAAATCCTAGGACTGGACTCACCCAACTGAGAAGTCACAGTGTTTGGGTTCTTGACTAACCAAGGCTCATTGATTTTTAAGCGCATAAATTCAGGAACTCTAAAGACCCAGCCAAAGACAATACAGCAAGCAGCGCGGTTCGGAGTTGCCCCCGGGGAGGAGATGTGGTTGTAAACACTTGAAAATGTTTAAATGCAGTGAATGCTCTAGTTATATTTGGTAGGTCTGACAGGACAAGCAGTCCTAACAATCTGAAACACTGGACAGAATGGGAGGAAAGGCTTGCCAAAGATAGCAAAAGCCTCACAGCCATTTTTGCATCTCCACTGCCAGGACACAGAGTTATCACGGTCTCGGTCCTCCTCAAGATCGTCTTCCCTCCAGGTAGCTCTGATCCAAGGGACGTGGCAGATGTTCTCTGCATTGCAGGTTCACCTGGCGGGGGCCTCACACAGCAGGCGAGGAGTGAGGAAGACCTTCATGGGGAGCAGAAGCATGGCACTGTCATGCCAGGCCACAGCGCAGCTTGGACGGCAAAGCCCTTTGCACAATGTCCGACACCCTTGGCCAATTCTAAAAGTCTCTCTGTAGCTGCACATTACAGATGGGTCTAAATCAGCATCTGTACAGATGTGGTATTGAAACAGAAGGATTAAATGACTTCCCTCGGGTCTCAGGGAAAGCCTGTGAGAGAAGAAAAGCTTGGTGTGGGCTCATCCACGCCATGGGTCTGCACCCTAGCCCTGCACCATCTCTCCTGGCACTGACCGGTGCCAGAGTCCAGGCCCTCAGCTCCCGGCGGCGGTGGGGTTGGTATGAAGCCCTCCCAGGCAAGAAAATGAAAGTCTATCTCTGCAGAAAAATTTTGGAGACTTCTAAAAATACCTCAGTTCAAGAAGTATTGAAAGTCCTCGGTAAAAATGGTGCCGAGCAAGGAGCAGATAATGCCCAAAGACATGCTGGGTGCAAGGGGACAGCAATTCAAATCCAGGACTCTGGGGTTTGCAAGCAACAGATGTGAATAGCAAAGACACCAAAGAGGTTAGTGCTAGATAGATGGGTAAGGAGAACACAAGCGTTCACAAAAATACCAGGGGAGATGAAGTACTAGCGAGAAGCTGAATCCTTCAGTAAACAGAGAGACTGAACTCTTTTGAAATCTGCCTTTAAATAAATATACAAACAAAGTTTGAACAACTAGAAAACACTGGAGAAAAATAAACCTGTAAAAATAAAGATAATGACAAAGAATGGGTAAGGGAATACAGGGAAAATATGAATATAAACAAATCAGCTTTCCAGATTGCATACATCCCAGAACACTTAGGGAATTGAATAACAAAATTATTGTACAACCAACAATTATTTTTTGACAAACCATGGGAGATTCCCAGGGCCTGGAGCAAAGCAAATATTGTACAGATTTTTCAGAGGAGAACTGAAGCGTGATCCCGATAATTACCATCTCATACGTCAGTTTTCTCTCCCTGGTAGTATAATAGCACAAATAATTTCCTGAGACCTATGGGGCTGACTTGCTCATTACCCCCAGATGATCCAGTGTAGTCCAACACAAGGTTGGTGTGGGGCTGACTGACAGCTACGGTCCCAACCAGGGAAAAGGAGAATGACTCGCTCGGCTGCAACGCTTCCAGCAGCGCGTCTGGATCCCAGGGTGCAACCCTGTGCAGAAAATACACAGGATGATGCTGAAGAAACTCTTTTCCAAACTATAAATAATGCTAGTGCTCCGCCTAAGCTCATTAGCCCCAATACTAATTTACCTGATCCAAAACTCAGTGATGCTGTGGAAAGCGTGTGTTTACGTCCGCGAAGAGCCCGTGAGGAAATACTCCCAGCTCAGCCACGCGCTGTAGGGACAACTTGTCTCCCTCCAATCCCACATTCCTAGAAACGCATCGGGAAGGAATTCAGAGAAAGCAAAAAGATTTACAGATGGCTTAAAAAAACCCCCACATTGTTAATATAATAAAAAAAATGGTGAAACAATGAATAAACAGCCAGTGCTGCAGTCAGGCTAATGCGCAGAGCTGTTTTTCCAGCTTCTGGGAAGGGGCTAAGGCAAAATTCCTTTCCTTAATTTCTTGTTCCCACCCAAAGCCTGCTGGTTTTGACTTTGTGCAGGGCATATATATTTCATCTATAATCATTATTCGTAGATATTTTTTAGGGCCAAGAGGGACCATTAGATCATCAGTTCTGGCCTCCTGCGTAACACATGCTGTAGAATTTCATCCAAAAAGGTAATGAACTATTCACCTCAATTGTGGTGGTGGATGAGGGCTGAACCTGTGACTGCTTGTTTCTGTGGCTTTTGGGGGGATTGTTGATGAATTTTGACATTTCTCCATACAGATTCTGCAAAGCATCATCACATAGAAAATCCCATTTTGTAAACAATTATTTTTTCCAAAACCCCCACCACTTGGAGAAAGAGAAAAAAGGGGGGTGAGGGGGTGGAGGGGTGCGGTGAAAGCCCACAGGATAAATGGAAAAATTTAGAGATTATGAGCTTTTTCCAAATTTCATATCAAGCTTTTTTTTCTTGCCCCTTCCTAGTTAACTTTTGTCAAAATAACCAGACACAAGCATCAGGGAAACTAAATGATAGTTTAGTCTCCAAAAGAGGGGAGGAAAAAAAAACCTTACTGAAATGTCTTTCTGTAATAGACTTTATAAATCCATCCAGTGTGGTCTAATGTAAGTCAGGCTTTAACAAATATTTTTGCTCAACTTGGTTCCAGGATAAAATTGTAGAAGTTACTGAAAGGTGAAAAAAAACCTCAATCTATTCAACTTTAAAAAAAAAAAAAAAAGACATTTAAGGGGGGTCTAACTGAAGTATACAAAAATCTTAGCTGAATGGATAATATCAATGCATGTTACTACTTTTGATACTGCACAGATGACAGGATCGGGGGCATAAATGGAAGTTCAAAAAACAAATTCAGAGGAGACATAAGGAAGTGCTTTGTCACTCAAAGAATAATAAATGTTTGGAATGGCCTACTGGGCAAGGTTGTTGAGGCAAAGACAGTGGGCTCGTTCAAGAAGCAATTAGATGCTATCCTGGGGGAAACGCTGTATTACAAGAGACAAGCATCAATGTGTTGAATGGCCTTTTCTCATTCCTAACATTTTCTATGTTCTTTTCTCCAGCTTGTACTCTTAAGGGTCTGCAGCCTCAGTGTATGATATCAAAACTGAAATCAGGCCCAGCAGTGTTCTCCACTAAACTGGGCCAAGAAGCATAATAAAGATTTGGCCTTGCTATAAAAATGTGCCGCGCTGTACTGCTACCGTGCTTATTCCATGCTGGCTTCTGGGCGTCTAATAAAGGAACAGGCGTTGGGCAAAGCACCCAGGGTTCAAAGATTTGTTTCACACCTCGTGTCGAGTCCAGAGCGCACTTTCGAGAAACTGGGGCACCCTGCCCTCCAGGTGGGAGCACTTCAGAGGTGGGCCAGGACAATTCCTGCGCACACAGGGCTCTTTAGAGCCTTCACAACTAAACTCGGTATTCAAATATGCCTTTATTAGTAGTTATTAATATTTTTTGAGAATTGCTCCGTCCCTTTCAGCTTACCCATCCATTCTAACGCTGTTTCTTCTCCCTCCAAGCACAATACTGATCCTTGCCCCCCTCTTTTCCCCTTTGCGCACATCAAAAGGGAAGTAAAGTTTGTATTTGTTCTTTGGTGCATGTGAGGGCACTCGCAGGACGAGCCAGTCATTAGAAGGTTAAATAACATATCGTGCATTGTGCCAAAACCTGTGTGCTGCTCACAGAGCAATCAGCCAAAATGGTGCAATTGCACCCCACCACCTGCCAGGAAAATTCCAGCTCCCTCCATGCTGAGGTCCCCCCAGCTGTCCCAGCACTGGTCACCACACACCTGTGTGCTCCTGGGGCAGTAAAGAGGGACCTGTAGAACATCCCGCTGGAGATGCCCCATTTGGGAGGCGTCAGGTTCAGCTGCTAAGGACCACAGAGCTCCTGGTGGCCAGCTGAGCAAGTTGAAGTCCACTCGGAAGAGGGGGGTGGTTCAAGATACATCTTAGTTTAGCCATTTTATTGCATTCATCTGATTTACAGGTGATGGAGGAAGCTTCAAGGGCTCTCTGTAGCAAGTTGCATTGAGGTACTGCAGTAAAGGTGGTCTCTCCTCCCCTAAGCTTACTGGGTGTCCTACAACAAGAGGTGCTGGGCAGGCACAACTAGTCGGCGAGGAAGTCCTTGAGGACATTCATTTTACTACACACACAGGTGGTGCAGCTCTTTTGAAGTATTTCATAGGCAGCCCGGGGGGTGGTGGTGGGGTTTTAGGGAAACACTTAAAGACTGATGCATTTATAGTTGTGCAGTTTTGTATGGGAAGTCTCCACCAAACAGAAGGGGCTGCACAAGAGAAAGTATTAAACTAGTCTGAGGTGTGGTGGGAAATGTATGGACGTGCCAGAAATGCTCAGCTGAGAAAGCAGATTAACAGCTGGGAGGGAGGGATGGCAGCCCCTCAGTCTCCAGCCAGGGTGAAGAAGGAAAAAGGAGTTGAGCTGCCACCCCTGCCCAGGAGCTATGGCAGCCCCTAATTCAGGGCCATGCAAACAGAAGTTACATTAATATGAATTGCTGAAAGACTCACACAGTTTGTCCTTTCTTCCCCTAACTCTTCTGCAAGTTTGGGTGGTTTTTTTATTTTATTATATTATTATTTTTTACTGATGAGGGATTCTTGTTATTATGGTTCTAACCTTCATTACAGTGGCTTTGTGCCCCAGCACTCCAGGGGAAATGCATATTCAGAATAGCTTTGCAAATGCTGCCGAAGCCGTTTGATGTCTGCACCACTAGCTAAATTATTTGCTAACAAACTTTGAGACTTTTTGCCCTTCCAAAGGAACCATTTCACATGTGGTTTTTGGCTTCCTCTGCAGTGGCCCAGCAATATTATTTTATCCCAGCAAAGAGCACATTATTGTTTAATATCACTGCTATATTCCAGTATGTTTCCCAAGATGATAAATGTTGGCACAGAAAAGAGGCAACTTTTTCAAACAATAAGTAATAAATTGTGGAAGGCTGAGGTAAATATTTTTCCATGTCCCCAAACAACTCTGAGTACATTCCTGAGGAGTGTATTGACAGTAAAATGTTTGAGAACAAGAAAATTTGTTGGATCAGGTTGTGGTTGTTGTCCAATCCGTAAAATATCAAGAAAATTCCTAGCTCTTTCTACCATCTGTTCCACTGTGTACTTCTGGGTGCAGCGTTAAGTAAAGTATTCAAAATGTCTACTATAGCAAATATGAATATGAATGAGCTAGTGTGAGAAGATAAACTGCATTGTTCCAAGACTTCAGAAAGAAAACCAAACTGAACCACAAAGTTTGTCACACATGTCCAAATATAGGGGGCGGTATCTTGGCAATGAATTATTCAAATACCTGGATTTACCAGTGCCAGTGAGATCTGCAGTGCCAAGAGCACCCATTCCTGCCTGGTGGCATGCAACCCAAGCAAGCAAGGCCAAGAGACATCACACACAGGCTGCTGAGCACTGAGACTGTGCAACGAGCTGCTTGTGAACAAGGCACAGATAACAGATATCAGAGATTAAGTACTAAAAATATCACCTCAAGATTATATTTGAAAACCACCCCCTGCTGGAGGGCAAGCTGCAAAGAGAAAAGGATGACCAAAATGAAAATATTATTATCTAGTGTAACATCTACCCGCAGGTAATGCCACTGCAACCATCCTTGCGTGCATCACCTCCAACAACACACATAATACTCTCCATCTCTACCCCTATACTGTCTCTTTGAACCCCATCCTTACAGATTCTACCCCAAAAGGAGTGCTCACATAACCTACCAGGAGCCAGAGGGAAGAGAACTAGTACTTAAGCTGCAGGTACCTGGCCCCAGCCGCATGAAAATGTGCGACTCAATATATATAGAAAAGACTTCTTGATGGTAATTTTTCAAAGGATTTTTACAATGTCTAAATATTGAATATGGGCATATTCAACATCCTTCTGGGACCATATTTGCCTGTTTAAATGGAAACTACTAATCCTCTAGCACTATAAGGGGAAGACATACTCAGTATACACACTCTGTACTTGAGACATAAATAATAAATGCAATTTAAACTGAAATTTCAGCAGACTTTCCATTAAGTAACAGATCGCTGTTGGATGGTCATGGTTTTTTATATCTGGCAGAGGGCTGTATCTCAGATATGTAGGCATCATGTAGAGATGGGATATTTTGTACGAACATTAATAATGATGTTCCTACATTGCTCATGCTGTGGAAATGCTTCCTATTCATCTCATTATCTTCTGGTCCCACAATGGCAGCATGATGAGTGCAGAGAAATGAGTGAGAAGCCTTCTATGTCTTTGTGTGGTGGGTATAAAATGGTTGCAAACCAGATGAATGTTTAAATACATTATCTCTTTGACATTTCGCACTACCCTCCTGGAAAGACCCCATATATTTAATATCAAAAGGGCAGAGACCACTTACCATGGGAGAAAAAGAGACTGACTGCTTTGTCCTGCTATCTGTATCCCAGGGAGCAGATCACAGAGGACCAAGATGGTTTCCCTTAGGGCTTGAAAGGGGCTGATGAGAACCCAGAAGCACCTAGATAGAAGTCACATTCATTCACTGATATCAGTCCCACAGGTCTGCTCTAAATCTCTCTTCCCAGGCGCCTCCTCCAGGGTTAAAAAGATGGCAGAGCAGAGTGTGCCAGAGAGAGGTTGTTCTGAGTTATTGTTGTGTATGTTTCAGTGGTCATTGCTGTCTTCATAACCCTCATTTCAATACAAATCACTTCTGTTTTCACATTTTCTCCTGGACTAGTTCCACGTCCCAAGGACCATTCCCATGTGTAGCTGTTGAATTTGGCCCCCCAGCTCTTCTCTAATGACCTTTCACAACATTGGTAAAGGCCTCAGCGCTCACTGAAAGCATCAAAGGGCCTATTCTCATCTTTCATGGAATCTAATAAGAATGGTGGGGCTGTATATTCACAAAGCTGGCACTGCTTCTCTGCACGTCCTTGGGCAACTCCTTTAAAAGCTGCAGGAGTCTCCATGTGGGAGAATGGGAATAACAACACTGGCCTGCCAACCATGCCGAATCACTTAAAAGATTTGTTCAAGCCCAAAACAGTTGATGAAGACAAAACACTTTGCAGGAAAATAAGAGGTACACACATTCATGGAGAGGAGAGTAACGTGCCTAGGGGCAGCTTAGCTGCCACCTCAGCCTGCAGCCCCAAAATACAATCGATGACAAGACTGCAAGCATGAATATTCCAAGCTTCACTGATCAAATTTACATCAGTGGACAACTTCTTGCACAGACTAACCTCTGGAATAAGCCCCCTTCCTGCATGCTATTAACAGAACTATAAATATTTAATTTTAAACATAAGATACCAATAAGCATCTTAAATAAAAGAAAATTGTGATAGATTGGCAGACTGCCATGCTCATCTCCACTTTATACAGTGCTTCCTTCTTGTCTTGAACTCCTAGATGACATCCTTCCGGTGGAATTAATTGGCCTCTTTCTTGCCCCATGCTATTTCTGGTTTAATTATCTTGCAGTTTGGCCAGCAGTGGACAATGTTCTTCCTGTCGCTGCTCTTTTGCTCTCAATGTTCTCTGTTGGTGCAGGGTGTTTTCTACATTCAGTTCCATTTTCCTCTTACAAGTTCCTGACCAATATTTTGTGACATTGTGTGCAGAAAGAACTATTTAGAGCCCAATGCAAAGTGAAATGTGATCAAAGTCCATTGGCTTCAACAGCAAATAGATCAGGTTTTCACACCTGCCACGTGCCTCAGCAGTCGTAGGACAGAAACATTCATGGGAAAATAAAGTTGCACATGTGAGGAACAACAGACAACAAGACTGATTGGAAGAAAAGAAACTGAGTTTCTGTTTTCTCAGGAAACTACAGTTTGACCTCAGCTCATTGAGAAAGTATGAAAGCCATTCCTGAAAAGTTTCATAACCATGGAAGAGTATAATGTCAGGTTAAAGCAAACCCAAACCCGGCGCAAACCCCTAATTTCCATCTTTTTCTGTTCCTGGGAATCTTTCAGAATTCACTCTTTGTGACAGCTGGTACCTGATTTTTCCCATACCATGACATATTGCCTAGTTTATCTGCCCAGCCAGTGCCTTCTTATACGGTCTGTCAGAGCTGGCTTAGTCTGTCTCAGGGAGCCAAGTATTAGTAAAGCTGGGGAACATTCTCCGAGATCAAGAGAATATTCCTGTGCTACCAGCCAGGCACTGCAGCTACACTTGAGACCAGCCATGGATGCATACTGCACTCAACAGTGGTATTTATAGGATTGTTAACAGTTGAAGAGATGTGAGGCGCAGCCCTGTAACATTATTTCCTTTGCCTTCAAAAAGCACTTCTCTGAAGTGCCCGGAGACATCCTGTCTTAGGGGTTATTCCCAGTTAAGATAAACCGAGTGAAAATGTGCGACTACTGTCAAAAGAAGAATAATGTTAGTGCTTACAAAAGCTCCCCTTCAGATATGAACACCGCACTGTTATGCATAACCTCTGTGTTTGATTTTTCTGTCATATTTTCTCACACTGGAGATGGTCCCAAAGCAAACCTCTGAACGCAAGCACAGAACATGATTAAGAATCAAAGCCTGGAACACCAGAACATGCGTTTGGCTTCTTGGTTGTATCTTTATAGAGGTCCAGCCAAAAACCTCAGTGCAAACACTCTTGAATACTTGTATGTTTTGCACAATAGGCCAAAATATTCATGCTTAATACTATTAACCTTTTGCTGACTAAACTTGTGATGCAAATCTAGTAACTGCCATTGATTCTGCAGGGGACAGAATTGTTTGACCCCAATACAAGGCTAGCTCAGCCTTGTGTTTGTTCCCCAGATATTCTGATTCCACCTTCAAGGCAAGAGAACATTACTTCATACTACTGAGTCCCTGAAGTGGGTTCTCTTAATGTTCAGGCTCTTAGACAAAACTCTGGGGGGCAGAACTACATGGTATGGACTCCAAAAGGAAGAAATGCAGCAGTTTCCATTGGAAGCTGGTGGCCTGTGGTTAAGACAAGAGTAAAAGAAGAATTTCTCCTTTTAAGCTGGTTTACACCTAGCAATAAGAAAACTGGATAGCAAAGAGAAAAGGTCTTCCGTATGACCAAAGGTCTACGCATGTATCCCTCAAACCTAGAATGTACATTCCCCTAGGAACATACTCCTTTTGTGAGAAAAGTGAAACTTACCTGCAAATGCCACAGCTGGAGGTCTAACATCATCAGATACCTCCGACAAGCTGGACTTTGCCTCCATCCTTCTCATGTCCTTGTGGGACTCTTCAAATTCCACAGAAGGTTTCTGCTCTCCCTGTCCTCCAGCCTTCTTAGACATGTCTCACCAATCTGTTGACATCCCACACAGGTCAAGACAAAGTGCCAAAGAAGTGATTTTTTCAATAAATCAAGTTTTTCCCCAACTTTAGGTATTCACTTTCTTTTCCTCCTTGAGGTTGTTTCTGACAATCTCATTAAGTGAATTAATATCGCACTTACAGATATATTTTTACACCACTCATGTAAGACTAGGAACTACCCAAACTATTACAAAGTATCTGCAATCCATCCTGGCTACTAGATTATGGATATGATACAGGAGATACTCTAGCATGTTTTCTTTGCATGCCCAAAATCCCAATGAAAATGAAATTATTTAGGATGGAAAAGATGAAACAAAAAATCTCATTTAAATCTTACTCTAGAAAATTTCAGCATGGAACAATTTAATCATATTCATTAGTGAGATTCCAAATAAAATCAGCTGTCTTCTAAAGTGAGAACAGAGAAAAATTAGGACAACATATATCTGAAAAAGTTAGACTTTTTTTTATTCCAGGAGAACTCAACTGAAAGCTCCCTCCATTCAGGCACCTGGGTTTCGTTTCATAATAGCTTCAGTCCATTGTTCCTTATTATCAGAGCTGACTATGTTCAAGCTAAGGCAGATCTTGTTCCTAAATTTATGTCTCTGTGTGTGACCACTACAATATGTGTTTTGTATGCTTTTTCCTGAAAGCCTAATATAGTGATACCTGTGACATGGCTTGGACTCCCCCTTTCATGTATATTACCAACTCGAACTGCAACCTGCTGGTAGATTTTTCTTAAACTCTAAAATGAGGGTCTAACCTTCTCTTCTTTTTCTTTTTCTTCTCTGTTACCTATAATCTTGATTTGACTCACACAAAAGTGACACAGTGGGAAATCCACTCAAGAAGACTTTGACAACTAACAATGGAAACCTACCTACACGAAAGTTGACTGGTGGCGTTTATAGTGAAAAAATGTATTCAAGTTTAAAGATGTCATCTGTGTTAACTGATCCGTGTTGGTTTTGTGTGTTCTTGTCAAAAGAAATGTGCTGCGGAGTCACCTCTGTTAGGGTAAAGAAAACTAGCCAGAACAACATCATCACTAAAAAAAAGACAGGTATAGTCAGGAAAAAAAAAAAAACCACCTCAAAATACTTAAGTTTGGGTAACTATGATTTTTAGGTTGGACCAAATCCAAAGGACTTATATGAAGCAGTGAAACTTGAGCATATTTAAATGCAACTAGCATATAGAATTATTTATACTCCTGTCCCTTTTGCCTTCTCTACCATAAAAAAATATTGTTATTTTATGCAGTACCAAAGGTGTGCTAAATGTATCTCATGGATTAAATTAAAATAAGATCACTGTAGATTTTTCAGTAGTAGCTACTGATTGTTTTGGCTTCAGTTTTAGAGTCGAAGTTGAGACAGTTTACACAGACTGCTTTCCCCCTGGAATGAAAGGAATCCAGTGCTTGCTGCAAACCCTCCTTCTTCAGCAAGTGAGACACTCAAGGCCATGAGTTGCCATTGGAAATCTTGGGCATTTCATCCCAGAAAAGGGAAGAGATACAAGTCAATACTAAGTTCAAAGACACTAATACCCAAATAAAAGGTCTTAACCTAACCTGTGAGCTTATTAAAGGCATTGTACAACCAGTCCTCATGTCCTCTTCCACATTACTAGGTCTGCTCGACTAGGCCAGATCTTGTTGCTATTCTCAGCTGACTTGAAGCAGTTTGTCCCACCACTATGTTCACTGCTAATAGATGCTGTTCTTGAAAAACACATCAAATATTCTGCAAATGTAAAACTCAACCCCAAAATGGCCCTTTGGGTCAGGTTACAAGCATGTAAGGTGGGTGGAGCTGCTGCTACAACAACTCCATAAAATGCAGGACAACAGGTAAACCTGGTGGCTCTTGGAAGGAACCCGAGGTGCTGAGGTACACCAGTGATGAACTCTGTGTAAAGCGTGAATGCAACAGAAAGGAAGAGAAGGAAAAAGGAGGCTGCTGCATCCCTCAGTGAATTCATCCATGTTGGAGTAGCCTGAAGAAAGAACAGAGTTCAGAGGGGTCTGTAACGTTATTGTCCATGCTGCCACTGGTCACTGGCTAAACAGAAAGCTTTAACGAAGGAACACATTTGTAGATAGCAATTCTTTCCTACCTGTGTATTGCCTGCACCTGATTGGTGTCTGTTAATTTAAATCCACTTAAAAATTTAAAGAGGATGGGGAAAAGAAAAAGGTCATCTCTCCGAATGAAACAATTTGAAGTGAAGCCACTTTGTTCAATGTTTTTTCACTAATGCAAGTTCTTTGTCAGCCCTCACGGTGCAGAGGACGAGTTGCTTATAAAAGCAAGACACTTGGCTGCTGCAGGAAAATGCATGCAGTAAACAGGCAACTGAACCACGTCATTGGTACAACAAGAAGTACCTCAGAAAATCGAATGAGAAGCAAACATGTTGGAAGGAGTGACTGGAGACTATTGTGGCAAACCTGATTTTGCTGTGCAGGTCCTGACCAAAGAATAAGAGATGAGCAAGCAGTGCACCTCATGACGGCACCTTTTTTACAGCCATTTTAAAGCCAGGTAAACTGAGGGACTTGGTTAATACTCCATATTCCAGGCTGCGAGGAATGTGATTTGGACATCTTGTTTCATTTCAGACACTGACAGGCATTGTCAGGTATGCTCCTTCATACACAGTACATCTTCCACACACAGACCCTCCACCTCAGCCCAGACAAGGACTATTGCAGGACCATGGCTCCCATGTCACCCACCTGATTTCTCCTACAGCTTCGGTGCCAGAGAAGTCTCAGTGTCAGACCTTCATGAGATATAAGCTGGCTACATTATCCAACCAGAAACCCCCCAAAAGTTGTGCAATTAAACAAAACCAAACCAAAAAGCCCTTTAAATTCTATCTGAGAGAGAATGTGTTTCAGTGCAGATGGGGGTTACCGTGTCTCCTGTCTGTCATCGGGCAGTCGGGGTAATTGACCCAGCAATACCTGTCCAGAGGAAGAGACAATATTTGAAATTCCTGTTAAAAACAATTATGTACTTGACCTTAAAGTATGGGTCTTTCTGCTTTTATTTTTCTAGAGGGCATAAAAAAAAAAAAAAAAAGAAGAAAGAAGACAAAACCAGAAAGGCTCCCAACTCTTTGAAGGTCCTGTTTGTGCTGAAACAGGCTCTGTGAATTGGTAATTGGCCTCTCAGAGCCCAGGGGATGTGAGGCCGCACTGCCACGCTCAGCACTTCTGCAGCCCCCCCTGCCCTGCCCTGCCCTGCCCTGCCCTGGGGTCTCAGCGGCAGCAGGACACGCCACCGCCACTGTCCCACAGCCCACTCTCAGCACCCTCCTCGCTCAACCTCCCCCCAGCACCGTCCAGGGCTACCAGCTGTCCTGGTCTGAGGTAAAACAGTAAAAATTTTCTGTTCAGTAATTTTACTTTTTAGCGAAGCCTCTTCTAACTGCTGAAATTAACAGCATATTGTGCAGAAACTTCTCTCAGAGTGATAAGACCCATGTCTACAGTTGATGCCAAGGCATGGGTTGTAGAGAGGCTCTTGCTTATACTCATTGCTATAACACCCAAGGCCAGACAACTGCATTACTTACCCCACTGGAGGGTCGGAAGCGGAAAAGCGTAGAGGGGTCGCACCTGAGGGGAAGAGCAGACAGGACAGGTGACCCAAAACTGACCAGCAGTGTATTCCATCCCATCTGCATCATGCTCAGTACAAAAGCTGAGGGATCAAAGGGTCAGCCCTCTTTCTTCAATGGCTGGCGTCCAAGGAGGGCTCTGTCTGTTCGTCTGCCTTTGACCCCAAACCTGCATCAAGATACCGAATCCAGTTCCCATCTAGCACTGAGTCCAGTCTGAGACTTCTCCAGTGCCTGCTGATGACGTGATTGTCATCCTGGGAGTTTGATGAGATTTTGTATATATTTCACTATTTTCTTTTTATTATTTTATCATTAATATTTCATTATAGTAGTTTAGTTCCCTCTAAACTCATGTTTCTTTCTCTCTCTTCCCCCGTCCTTGGAGAGATATGCTGGGGAGACCATCCATCATTCATCTCAGTGGCTAGTCCAGCCCAAACCATGACACCAGCCCTTCTGCAACGCTCTCATCCCTTTGCTCCTTTGCAAAGGGCCGGAGAAGAGGTAACACAGAGAAGTGGTTGACACAAGGATGTCAGTCTGTGGGCAAAGGGCTCAAGTCTGGAGAACGTGGCCTCTTTCACAAGGGTAAAGTAGGCAGGCACCTACCTCCAGGAATAGCCCAAAACAGATGCAAAAGACCAAATCCACAAACTTGAAACTTGACTGTTCCTCAGCATCATTAGTTGTTTCCTGTTAAACTAGTAGCTGAAATGATGCAAAGTCTCTGTGGGTTTTACTTACTTTGGGATGTGAGTGGGGGATGCACACAAGAGGCACCTGCTTTGCCTAGCAGTAAGGTCAGAGCTGACCCCACAAACAACTGTCCCAGATGCCCAGGCTAGGTCAGAAAACAGCCCTGCTCCTGGGCGTTAGTCCTGCGAATTTTAGAGGGGATTCACTGCTTGATGTGTAGGGTCCCCCAAGGCAGCCCAACACCAGAGGATTAGGAGGCATCATGGAGATGTCTCAGAAAATGGGAAGACAGCCACACTGGTGGTAACTTCCCTGCAGGACATGCTTGTCCCCAGGTGTCTGCCGTGTTTCACACACCTTTCTTGAGGGCTTTGCCTTTCACCCAGGACAGGATAGCTCTCCTGCAGCCAAGGAGGGGGAGGAGGTTGCCCGCTGGCTGCACAGGGAAGCCTGAAGCTGCTGGCTGAGGAATTGCTCAGGTTTTCTTGGCGCTAGCAGTGCCTTGGCTCAGAGGCAGAGAGCATGGCAACCCCTGCGCGCAGACACACCCGGACGGGTAGAAAATCTCTCTCCTCCTCTACAAGCAGCATCGTCTCAGCAGAAGGATGTGTAGCCTAGATTTTACACTTGTCCCTTCTGCCCTCAGAACCACATGGATTAGAAGAAACAAAGAATGGTCTTCATCAAGACCGTGAGCACCTCACAGGCGGCCACTTTGTTTTCCTGCTCAATCAAGAGAGAAGACACCGGCTGGTCCCAGCAGTGTCCCCATGGCCCTTCTGGAAGGAAAAACTCCTTGTGAGCCTAGAAGTGGTGCACAGCATCATCCTGTTGGGCTCCTGCTCCCGCATCCCCTCTTGGGCCATGGGAGAAGTCAATCACGCAACGTGAACACACGAACACACACACACACACACACACGGGAACAGGATAATGCTCGTGGCCGTGCACAGAACGGGTGATTTCAACCCTGCTGGTCCTGGGGAACTCAAACCATTGAAAAAAAAACGCAAAAAACCCCAACAGAATTAAGCCTCGTCAATGTCTTTGCTTTAAAAATCAAAACAACAATAACAAAAAGACCAGTCAGGTTAATTACACTAGAGCAGAGAGGAATCTCTAAGATGTAAATACGTTTCCATGAACATTAAAAGCAAACCCCTCTCTAAAGTGTTTTTCTTTCACAAGCAAGCAAGAAAATACATTGGATAAAACAAACTTTGCTTATTTTAGTTTCGACTCAATTACCTGTTAATGGAAAAAATCTGGCACCACTAATAATGAGGCAGGAATGAGATCACTGTTCTGGAGGCCTGGCTTGTCAGGGAAGCTTGCAACAAGAAGTGCATTTATCTGCCTTTCTATAACCCTTTTCAAGCACTCTGTCAGGGAGCCCAAACTGAACAGCCAGTTTAGGAGGAACTTGGAACCTGCTCCAGGCCCCCTCAGCCCTCTGGGAAAAGGAAAATTATTGTTGGCAAGTCTGCCTGGCTCCAGAAGTTGATCCAGTGCCCCCCACTTGCCCATGCAGCAGCAGACAGAGCTAAGAATTTTGTTATAATTAAATAACGGAGTGCTGATTGGTTGCTGGAGGTGGTCTTGAAACTGGTGTTTAAGGCAGTGGAGAACAACGGTTACTATTCATAGAAAAAGCAGAGTCTTAAAATCCATCTGTTTCGTTCCAAATTTAGGCCAAAAAAATGCTCACTCACTGTCTTTAAAAATACCACCTGCTTAGCTATTTTGTATAATGTGCCATTATATAAGTTTGAGGGAGGAGCAGGCAGGGAGGCAGCGGGGCTGAGGAAGGGTGGGGGGAACAGATTAAAAAGATATAGTTAGATCCAAAAATACCCCAGCAGCATATTCAAAAGGGAACACAAAATAAGGGAGCAAAGGAGACCTTTTCTGAGGAAGATTAAAACCAGGGGGTTTGTTAATGCCTGGGAACCAGCTACTACAAACGGTCTTGTTTGCAAATAAGATAATTTTTTTTTCTTCTTTTTTTCTGGGGAAAAAAAAATCACCTTTCTTGCTGCACATACGCAACTCCGCTCCTCACCATGCTACAGGGCTGTGGAAACACCCTGAGTCTTTCCCACCCTGTAGATCTTTTCTGGTGGGGATCCAGGCCAGGGCACCACAGGTACCTCCCCAAGGGGGCTGTGCTTCTCCTTGGGGAACTGGTGCAAGCAACCAAGTCAAAGGAATGAGACAAGGAGCTGGTAACACCACAAAATAGTTTTCCAGAGCCGTTCTGCTCTGTGAGCAGCAGCGTTAGCAAGACCTGGTGTCCTGCAGATGTGTCTCCTGTCTCCCCAGTCGTCCTTCCCCTCCCCTCGCTTCCCTGCTGCAATCTTACATAATATTACATATTGCAGCTGCAATATGTCCAGTTTTCCCCATACTCCTAACTCTCTCCCATGTCCCTTGTTCCCTCCAACACCCCAATGCTCTCCATGTCTCCTACCTAATCTTCTTGGCCTGCCAGCTGGGCAGGAGAGCGTAGATGCTGGTCCAGAAGTAGACGTGTGATAATTGGCCATCTGGACACTGCCAGAGAGAATGGATAACAGCTGAGCTCTCCCTGCCTTTTCTTCAGCGGCGGATCTGGAAAGCCTCTCTTCTCAGCGCCGGCAGAGATTTCCCTGGAACTCACAGGGACTTTATCATCTCCGAGAGGTTGACTGCTGTCAAATCTGGTTCAAAATGCCAGAGGATTCAGGAGCTATCAGGAGAGGGTCAAACAGATGGACAGACAGCATGACTTCATGATCTCCACTGCCTTAGAGGTCAAGGCCGACACCACCACCACCCCCCCCCCCCAAATAAAATGCATTTCTAACTTCAGAAAAAGAGCAACTCATACAACATGGATGCAAGTCATTAGTGAATATTTTTGATTGATCCCTGAAGAAAAATCAGCCCAGGGGCTGGCATACTCCTGTCTTCAGGGAGTCCTTAAAATGGGCTGGTGACATTATTGACAACGATGGGCCATTGGTACGCATTCAGCTGTAGCTGATCTGCCTTAAAAGTCTCAAGATGTTTTCCAAGAACATCTTAAAATGAGTGCCAAGGTACCTGTCTGCTCCTTTTTATAATACAGCAATTGCTATAATCTTTGACCACATTTGCATATTCATAGTTTTAAGGACCCAAGAGCTTCATCATTCCTGTCCCACAAAGACCACTGAAGCTGAATATTGGTCCTGTACTGAATTTAGCCTTCAGCTGGAGCATCTCTCCCAAAACAGCATCCAAAGTCTTTACCCAGTCTTAGGTGGTAAAGCATTCCTATGTGTATGCCAGACACAGCCAGGCAGCAGTCACACACTTTCATTTTTTTAATTATTACTATTATTATTATTGTTCACTTTCATGATCGTTGCAATGACCCATGCAACTATTTTACTGTGAATTCTCTTTACATCTTTTTATGGTCTAATGAAATGAACAGGACTCTAAAGATTGCTCTTTTTCCTGCCTTTCCCTTCCTTTTTTAAACCAAAGCTTAAAACCATGTGGCACTGCTTTATTGAGTCAGCAATTGCTTAAACTTTTTAAAATTCCATACACTAAGTGAAAAATGAGATTTACAAAACTAATGGAAAATAAATGTCTCCTGAACACGCAATACATTGACTTGCTTCCTTGCCTTATCCCATAAAAACAGATGGAAGCAATAGCTACAGTGAATTACGTAGGGTATGTAGGGCCCCACGCTGTCCCGTGGCAGCCCCGTACACGGACAGACCGTGCCAGTTTGTCACCACGCTGCTCTGGAGGTTGCCCACACTTGCATGGATCTGGGGGTGAATGGGACGATCAGACCGTACCCCTCTAGCCAGCTGTCAACCCCATTTCGCACCTACAGTCTACAGGAAGGGCCACCTTCCCAACGTGTTTCCAGCGTAACTCGTTCAGTGGGGTCCTTGGCTGTGTCTCCTGGGCACAAAGGGAGTACGTATAAATAACGGCAATTTTCTCCCAGGAGACTTGACCCAGCTCAGACCCTTTGAGCAAGGGGAACTTGGAGGCAACTCGGAAGGCATAAACCCACCAAAGGACACAGCTAATGCACAGCCTACAGGAAACCCAAGTGGCTGCTTTCCCAGGAATATGCAATTGTTTTCCACAGCAAACAAGCGTTCCCAGCACAAGTTACCCACCACTCGCGAGCTCTGCTCAACCTATCTGTTGAACATGTGCCTCTCTCACCGCGCACACAGAAGGAAAACCAATTTATCCAGGAACAGTGTTTTTGGACTCTGCTTTCCAAAGGCTTGCTAACAAAGCAACGAGCAAAGAACACGCTATTTTGCTCAATATATGAATCATACCTTGATGGTGCCTCCTTTGAATCATGGCATTCAAAGATCTCCCTGGAGCACTATGTTTTACATTAGAAGAGAGCAGTTATCCCCAGCAGAGACGCAGCACATGTGTCTGGCTGATGGATGGCCATGCTCTACTGAGAGTCAAAACGTTTAGGAGAAAAGGAAAAAAAAAAAAAAAAAA
>VZSF01008169.1:2000016-2036383 GCA_013398295.1 Chionis minor
AAAAAAAAAAAAAAAAAAAAATCCCTAGAAACCTTAAGTAGCACGAGAGTAATTTGAGCATTGCGTTCAATTTGCTGGCTACCAACAACGGCAGGATTCTGCATCTTCCACAAGGGCTTTCCTGCAACATCCTGTTCCCCAACGCGGAGTCCCGTCCCACCCGCGCTGCCCGCAGGTCTGTCACGGGTGACCAGGGAATATGTCCCACCGAAGCGGAGGGTAGTGCTGTGGCAGAAACAGCATCAGGCCTTGGATCAAGGGAGACAAACAGAGCCTGCCAAAAAATTCACCGTTACTTAATCCTTCTAGTAGGAAATACGAAGAAATACTCCTGAATATTACCCTTCATTAACACGTTTGAAACAAAAGGTGGCTTATGGCTTATAAAGCAGCCATTAAAAGAAGTGTTAGCATTTGAAGTACTATATATGCTGTAAATATTTACTACTTCACCCAGTGCCCCACAGCCCCTCTACAAAGTGAATTCCTTCTGCAGCCAACAGGCAACCAACTGCTTTGCAGACAGTTTGGGTTTCGTCAGACCCCCACCTCACCCCCGGCGAGGGACGGACAGCAGTGTCAGCACCAGAGCTGGGCTTCCCGAAACGGCCCCATTCCCAGGGGTGTGCGGAAAATCACGTCCCATTTCCCCGTGCGATGAAGAATACTCACCCTTCCCGCAGCCCCTCGGGACTGGCTGGAGAGAAGTGCATTACCTGAGCAACACCCCGCCACCGCGGCGGGGAACACCGCCTTTGCGTTTGGATCCCCCTCGAGTGCCAAGATGACTTGGGGCTACGGTGACATCCACTTCTGACAGACTCCTGGAAACCGCAAAGCTTAAATCCCTACTTAATTTAGGAAACCCAAGAAAATCAACCATTTAATAAAAATCCTTGCATGTTACGCTCACGCTCATCCTGCAGCATCAGCAGGCACCGCTGCATCAGGTGGACGCTGGATGCTCAGTGCTGGGAGCAGGCTGCGCTGCAAGGGGTCATTGCATTGAAAAAAAAATACATATATATATATATATGCAAAACCAGGCTCAAATCTATCAGGAGATAAACCCTAAGGCCAGCACAAGGACTCTGACTAATTAGGGCTACCTAAGCTCTCCCATGCGACCCTTGTAGCACATCAGCCCTCTGTTGCGGGATTGCCAGCTTGAACAAAAATGTTTTAAAATCAAAGGTATCATCAGCCCTGGTCTCCCATCCCCCAGCCAGGATCACTTCACGCAGAGGGACTACTTTAGCTCACGTGCTATTTGCCTTTTGCCAAATCACATACTGTTTGCTTTAAAAAAAAAAAGAAAAAAAAAAAAAAAAAAAGAGTTTCCNAGGGACTACTTTAGCTCACGTGCTATTTGCCTTTTGCCAAATCACATACTGTTTGCTTTAAAAAAAAAAAGAAAAAAAAAAAAAAAAGAGGATTTCCAACTATTGCAACAAAAGCTTGCTGAGCGGGGAGAGAGCGAGTGCAAAACGACTTTAGCAGACGGCAGCATGGGAACCCAAAGGAAACAGCGGATTTCTCTCAACTAGAGCTGGCTGCAAGTCACCACGATTTTCACAATTTTTTTTTTTTTTTCCAAGGAAGTTTTCCACTCAGGCTGTAAATCTTTTTGGCCAGATTAAAATGCAGTCAACGCATAAATGAGTTGACAAGTCATTCTCTGCACATACTAAGTTGCTTTTATTAATCCAGAACTGCATGCTACAGATACTGTACAGCATGAACATTTATTCATTACAAAAAATGGCTTCCAAACCATTAAAAATGAAAATCGGAATAAGAGCATAAAACGGAACAGTAACATCACAACTGTTAGGAAACATTCAAAGTATTCACAAAAAATGTTATAGTTAGCATCTTAATAAACCAGAGAAAAATCTGAGACAGTTTTACAATCGCTTCATGTCAACTACAATGGCACTGAATGAACAGATGAACAATTTTTCAGCTTTATACAGCGTTTTTTGCAACATCAACATGCCTAGGATTTTTTTTTTTGTTTTAAGTTTGCTACCTACCTGTATGTAGTAAGTGTACATAAAAGTGGCAGTCTGATTTTCCTTTTATGAATAATCTAATATACAGAATTTGGCCCTTAAGGGTTTATACCTCTTCATTTTAAATGCTTTCCGGACAATCTGCTACCAAACACGTCTGTTATAGGTGACATTAAAACTACATACATATCTACCTATGTAACATCACAGCAAAACAGGATGAACAAAAAAATTACAGCATTAAAAAAAAAATAATAAAGTTGTCGGGAGAAAGTTAAAAGTCACTGAGAATTTTGGCACATACAAATTTTGCACACAGCCTACAGTCCTAATGTCGCAGGGGATTCAGCTGCAGTTCTGAACAGGAGACACTTGGACCTTGCTATTTTTCAAACAGCGTTGCTAAAAATTCCCTTGCTAAATTTTCAAGTCTTTTTGTGTGTAATGGCTTTTAAAGCAAATTTTTTTTTTTTTTACACTATTGATCCTTGAAAAATGCATCTGCGAACGTCCATTTGGTGGCAACTGTGTTTCATACAGCAAAAAAAAAAAAAAATCACAAAAGGAAATCAAAAACAAAAATCCCGGAAAAAATATATATATACACATTTATATATAAACTTAAAAACCTTGTACAAATGAGTTGTTATATATAAGATGCTTACACTAAGGGGAAAAAAACCTTTATACAATGTTTCAAGAAAAAAAGAGGAAAAAAACACTTAAAAAGGGACAACATACAGATACAACAAGCAATTTCTAAAGCAATAAATACTACTGGTCCAATAGCGTTGTGATACTTTTAATTGTTGAGTAGCGTTCCCTCCCCCAAAAAGAACAACACCATGGAACAAGGTATATTAACACATTTTTTTTAACCCTTTGTTTCTGTACATTTAAACAATAACAAGTAACATCACAATAAAGGTTGTTTCACACAAGGAAGAAAAAAAAAAAAGAAGTAGTAGCGGCACCGCATTCGTTGTGCCCTTAAAGGTTTAAAAACCAGATGTAAAATGATTGGTTCGCAAGCTCGTATTTAATACAAATAATAAAGAACCAATGCCTCCGGCAAGGGCTGCTTCAAAATCGCTTCTTTTTTTTTTTTTTTTAGATTTTTAAAATCAGTCTTTAAAACTAAGCTATTGGAACTACATAACAATTATGTATATATATATATTTTTTAAACGCTACAAAGACTTTAAACAGCTGTTGATAAAAATTTTGGCAGAATCATGAGGCTTTTCTCATCTACATATTTAAAAAGGAGAAATTGAAATAAGAATGGGTCAAATATTGACCAATGAACTCGATAAAACATCAACTAATGTAGCCACGTGGCACGAATTAAAAACAAAACTGAGAAACGACGACGAACAGCGGACGACGACAAGGAGGAGAAGGAAGGGAAAAAAAAAAAAAATCGAAGGGAAAAAGAAAAAAAAACCAAACCCCAACAAACCAACCCCAAATCCCAACAGAATTAATTCAACATCCCCGAAGGAAACGGAAAGGGCTAACGAGGCTAAAGCTATTCTAAGGACTTGGTTACGAGGGAGAGCGGCTGGGGCTGTGTCCCCGCCAGCGAGCTGTGGGAATGCAAGGAGGACGTGGAGGGCTGCGCGAGGGATGCGGCGGCGGCGGCCGGCGGGAGGGCGGCCGGCGGGTGGTCCAGGGCCCCGTTGGGGCAGCTGGCGGCAGGCAGGGCGCCGGGCTTGCTCGCAGCGCTCTCGGCGAGGACGAGCGAGGATGGCGGCGGCATCATGACCAGGTGCGCCAGCGGGTCGGGCTTCAATGAGAGCGAGAGGGGTTGCGTTTGTTCAGTCTGTGGTTTCGAGTCTCTGGAGGGGGAGGCGAGCATGGCGGGGGAGGACGGAGGAGAGTCTAGTAAGCTTCCATCTGAAGAGGGTGGGCTGACGCAGCTGCCTTCACCTTGTATGTAGCGAACGCACTTTTTTTTTCTCCTAGAAACAGGGAGAGAAGTTATCTGTGAATAAAGGGCAGAGATGCTGATGGAGACAGTCATCTAAAGCAAAGAGCCAGCAATTAGCTACTCTGGGCTCTGCGCGGGTGGCAGCCCGGCCCCACGCGCCGTGCTGGGGGTCTGGCAGGGTGTCCTCGGCACCGAGCCTGCTGGGGAACCTCCCCTCGGCTAACGGATTTGGAAGGCATTCACCAATTGTCTCTTCATCCCCCTCCTCTTCTGACCGCCTCTTTTCCTGAGTCACTTTAATAATCAGAAAATCAGATTTTTTGGAGCCCGCTGTGCTAACCTAACAAGCTCGACTTTTCTCCGGGGAGGTAGGGCAGGGCGGGGGGGAGGGGGAAAAAAAAAAAGTTTAATTCCTATAAAATAAAAGCTCTGGATAGTTGATGGTATCTCAAGACGTCCCACAAGGCTGTCCAACTCAACGGAGCTATCTCTACACCTGTCATCTCCTACGATGCCCTGCCCTTGGGAGGCAAGGACGGCTGCAAACTACTGCTCATTGCTTTCTCCTCTGTTAAGAACCACACCAAATCCAGAAACGTCAGGAGTCAGACAGGAGGGATATATAATAGAGAGAACGAGAGAGAGGGGAAATAAAAACAAAACGAACAAACAAAGCAAACAGAAGAAAAACCAGGAAAAGAACAGGATAAACAGAGAATGATCCAAAATAACAAGAATAACTGGTTGTATGGCCTGCAGGTTGTGGCTTTAAATCGACTCAGTTTTACTTTTTGTTTTAAGGGGAAGTGGTAGATTTGGGAAGCTGCTCATATGCATTTTGGGGGATTCTCCTCTGAGAGGCCATCCGTGTAACTCCAGAGTGGGATCCAATTTCAGGAGGTGAAGAGCACGACGACAGGTACAAAGGTGAGGAGTAACATGGAGCTTATTTCAAACCAGGGAGTATGAGAGTCTCGCAAGAGCCGCTCATCTTCAAATAAATGAGTAAGTGACCCGACAGAGATCTTTTCTCCTCCCTCTGTCCACTTAATAATGTAAAGGAGCAATGAAAACAGATGACAGTTTCACACCATCTCTCTTGCCAAGTATATGCAAGACAATTCTAGCAGCAGGACAGAAATAATGAGGCAAACAACCACAGCATCTGGCAGAACGATGTTGAGTGGCCACCTTGACCCCAGTAACGATGGCTCTCCAGCCCTCCCATTCACAAGTGCACTTTCCATGGGAAGCGCTGAACCGCTGTGACACAGCCTGAGGTACATGACAACGTCTGTCTACAGCAGCTCTGCCGCAAAAAACTTTGGACGCCCAGCTGAGCTGCACAAAGCCGCCAACAAGGAGGAGCAGGTTGCTCTCCCCCTCCCATGGATAACTCTCCCTGGCTCAGCAGCTTCAGCAGAGGAAGACCCCGAGCACGGCCACAGCAGCTCAATGTCGCTGGGTCACATTCCCCGCTCACGTAGGTGCCCCAGCTCCATTGCTGGTCACCAACGTTCTCCCCTGTGTATGGCAACTGCGTTTGACCTGGGTTAAACCAAGGTCTGCTCTCTAGGCAATGGGGCTAGGGGTTTCTCCACTGCAAGGGAGATCAGACCAGCTTGATCCCATTCTTAAAAGGTATCATCTCCCAGAGCCAGGAAGGGAACAGCAACCCCATCACCCCATCTTTCCACCAGCTTCAGCGAGGGACCAGCGCTGCGACTTCCCTTCCTCCAGAGACTCAGGTTCTGCTCCATGTTCCATACGGCAAGGGAAGGGGTTAAGGCTATTAAGAGTTTTAACCACGTTAGCCTGCAGATCAATACATGCTAAAAACTAAAGACAACCATGCAACTTAAATGTTAAAAAGAAAGAAAAGAAAGATGGATAGAAGACAGCAAGTGAAGGCTGTAAACCATGCTTTATTAGAGCAACGTTAAAAGACAGAAAAAAAAATTAATTTGGTGGGCTCAAAACAGAACCTGTTAACTCTTTTACCATCAACAAACAACTTGGGAAGCCTCTGGCTCTTGGCTAAGGACAGTTCTGCTGCTGTCTCCCCTCCTCCTGCCTGTCTCACCACTTCCTAGCTTCAGCTGCGCAATGATACCAGGGCCACCATTCGCGTTTGGCCCTTCTGCTCAGCTCCAGCGGCAAAGCAGAACAGCAACGTTTCACAAAGCTCACTGATAATACCTGTGTGGACAGGTGGGTTCTCACAGTTTGGAGACTGCAGGGCTCCCCCGCCACCCCCAAATTAAAATAATTTGCAAGCAGAGACCCAAGCTCTGCCTGTCTCGTTGATGGTGGTCCAGAAGCCATTCAACTGGATTGCTCTGAACCGACAAGGCAGTTAATTATTTCACTGGAGGCAGTTTGAATCTAGTATGCCAAAAATGCAAAATTATTTTTTTAATACTATTCAAGTTCTCTGGCCTGAAAGGAAGAGTTCCCGTGGCAAAGCAGACTTGAACTAGGTCTACCTGACTTTCTGACTCTGTAGAGTTAGCAACCTTTTTAAAACTAAACCCACTGGTCTGCTACCTGAAGCAATTTTCCTTTGACTAGGATTAAGGGAGCAGATTGCTTCCTCTGCTTCCGTTGTATATTATATTCTTTAATAGTGTGGGCACTTTTAGTCTGAAAAGCCATTTATTCAAATCATGATGGCTCAAGGGGGAGACATTTCTTCAGCCTGCGCCATTCCCACCATGTGGTCATGTATGTGGCAGGGTTAGGTGGGATGGAAGGTGGTAAAACCCCAAACTCTGCAAGCCAAATACTACCAGAACTGAACACCACCAGGCAAGTCTGGTGAAGGGGAATAAATAAATATCTGAGGAACTATTTGTGCCCGCTTTGCTCTCCTAAAAGTGGGAACAAAACCACTACGTATCCCCCCTCAGAAGCACTAGTGAGGATTATTCACTTGTGCACCATTCTGAAAGCATCAGCTGCGACATCAGTCTGGCAAACACCAACAGACCTGACCCTGCTCATGCTGCCCTTGAAACTATCCCCAGGACAGCATCGGGAAACCCGTGACGCTGCAACTGCCATGAGTGAAAGCCACGGAGGATGACAGGGGTTTATCCAGTTGCTGCGAGCAAAGATGTCTCAGTTTCTATTGCAGTAGCAAACTGCACATCTTTAGCACTTACCCAGGATATGCTACAAAATGCTACCATGCTAGCAAATGCAATGTTATAATGGTTAGGACCAGAACTAGGAGAGAAATGCCCTAAACTCTACCTAGTGATAAAATGTCTCCATGCATTAAAAAAAAAAAAAAAAGCAGCTGACTATATATCAGGAAGTCTAAATCTATCAGCTCCACCACTGAAAGGTACTGCTCAGAACTGGTCTCATAAAGTTGCCTCTGATGAGCTGCAAAGATTTCCGACCAAAATCTGGCATAAGTTAAGAGGGGGTCTCTGCTTCACATGTAACCTAAGCACTGCGCAGATGGAACGAAAAGTCCCCTTGCTGATAAAATGTAGTTTTAAAAGCGTGCTGTTTACTTAAGCAGCTAGGGAAAGATAAAGCAACACAAACATGATGTGCCCCTGGTTCTGGTACTTGGCATACAGAGCCTGACATGCTTCGAATACTCTATCTCGACTACACAAATACCTGCTGATAGCGTGTACTGAGCCAACTACAGAATAAAGCCTAATTAAACACAGCATTCGAGTCTTCGGCTAGCATGAGGCTGGAGCTTCCTGACACGGTGAAGTGGCTACCCAGCTCTTCTGGACTGAGCTCTTCCTTTCAGCTTTAAGAAACTTGTCAAGTCCTGTTTGTTGTACATACTGGGACTGGTATCTAAGACCCCAACACCTGGCACTAGAGTGTCTCAAATGGGACAATATGCGACCTGTTGAAGGCACTTCTGGTGCCAGATCTGGTACTTTGACATACACCACCACCCTCGATCCACGTTTTCCTCGACACTAAGCACAAACAAGACTGCGTGCATACACAAAATACGATGGACGTCTGATCTACATTCTAAATGAGATGGAGCACATGGGACTGGCATGAGTAAGAGGGGAAAATGTGGGAAAGGAATCACTACACACAGAGTGTGGTTTGGGTTGAAATACCTACCATCATAATATTCCAAATTCAAAGACTGCTTGTATCAGAACAAAGAAACAACAAATTTAACCAAATGCGATCATATAAGGAAAAAGGAATGAGAAAAGAACTACTCGGTATCCCTCCACCAAGAAAGAAGTATGTACTGAGTTACACATGGAATTAAACTCCAGTAGAACATGGGCTGTCGAAATTTGGGCTCTCTGATGTCTTTCATCTCCTTTTAATGCTGGAAACTGTTCTACTAAAGTTGCAATTAGTTTTGTCTAGAGCTCAGGCGTTTACAGCTCGCTTGTTGGGACAAGATTTAGGAAAAAATATTATTTTCAGAATCAGAAAAAAAAGACATCAGATCACTTGAAAAAATGATACCTACATAAACCTTACCGAGGCGTAGAAGCCTACAGGTAGCTACTTAGTTTTGCAGATAACACCAAAAAAAATGAGTGCAATATAAGCTGTAAACACTGGCTTTTACATCTCTAATCATGATAAAAACACTAGTGCTGCAGATCCCAGAACCTTTTAAAAAAGCCTTTGGAGGCAGCTGCAATAGATCCAAATGAAAGACAAAATATAGATGTCCAGCTAAACATTCATTTTGCTGACAATCTGGAAAAAAAATAATAAAAAAGCCAAAAAACTGCCAGCTTTAAGGACTTCAAGTTTTCTTGTTCCCAGTTCTACCACCAGGGAGAGGTTATTGGTAAAGAAAGAAAGAAAATGGCATTAAATTAGCAAGAAATTCCAAAGATCAAAGATTATTAGCAATTGATGCTGTGGGAGAGAGAAAGGTGGGGAGTGGTGGGGGAGAAAGATTAAAAAAATAAAATCACACAAATGCACTAAGAGGACAGATTGCTTTTATTTCCCCAAAGGCCTAATGGGTAGTATTATACCTGCATGGTTTGCACCATAAACTCTGTCGGTCAAGCCCGAACAATGCCCGACACTTCTTTGGAGTATTTGCATCTGTTAGCATAAGGTAAACACAAAAAATACAACACAATGGTGGATAGAGCTCATTTGGTCTGCGTCATCTTAGCTACAGCTACGTTTAGCTTTCAATCACCTCAGTTTTATTTGGTAATCTCCCCTCGTACCAAGGGCAGGAAAGAAAACAGGACTTTCACAATGAGCCAAAAGAAAACCAAAAAAAAACCACCAAAACCAGTCTCCGACACGGCCGTGTGTCTGTCCGGTGTCGGTACTGCACTCAGTGCCGTGTTATCAAGGGCTTTGGGAACAACTTTCCTTGGAGGGCAGGAGCGTGGTTGAGCCACGGATCAGACAGGCTTAAGGCTGATGCTGTTTTACAGTGGGTTTTTGGCTAGCAGCAGCGAAGAGGAAGGCAAAAACACAACCAACAACGAGGGAAAAAAAAAAAAAAAGCAAAACCCTTTCAGAGAGACGATAACTCATGGCAGTGTCCCACTCCCTTGTGTCTTCTAGATCACAACACAGAGCTACAAAGCAACAAGGCAGGAAAAAAAAGGGGAAAGTACCAAATAAACCAGCTGCAAATCAGCCATAGCGAGTCTGGGAGAACTATACACACCTGCAGGGGCCGCACCAGTTATTCTGTTGATCAAGGCCAAAGCGCGCTCGGCATTTCTTAGGAGCGCTCAGGTCTGAATGAGTTCAAGAAAAGCGAGCAGAAAAGGGAGAGAGGAAAAAAAAAGAAAAGGGGAGAGGGGGGAGAGAGAGAGAGAGAGAGAGGAAGAGAGAAAAGGGGAGAAAAAAGAGAAAGATAAAAATAAGGAAAAAATAAAAATAAAAAAGGGAATAAAAATCAATGTCCTCGTTATTAATTGCAAAATATTGACTTTTGATTTAAAAGTTAAAAAAAGTGATAATCACATTTTTATTCAACTCTTGAGATTAGCTGTTGCAATTAAAGCTGCAGTATCCCTTTATAAAGGACTGTTTCTTTCCCTTTTAATAGAGCAGGTAGAGGAAAGTCATTGTGGCTGGTCTAGCAGGATGTTTCAGGCAAGGTTCATTTGGGCTGGGTTTTTTTATTCTCTTTTTTTGAGAGGGGGGGGAAAAAAGGAAGAAAAGAAGCTGAGTATGGAAGTTAGATCCTGAACATGCTTTTTTCTTCAACTCAGATACAAAATAAAAATAAGAGGAAAAAAAAAGAAAAAAAAAAAAGGAAATTATATCTCCTGGGATAATGCAGCTTTTGGAATAACATTCAATTTATTTGTTTTTATTAATTTGTATTTAAAAGAATGGATAAGAATAAGCAGATTGCGGAATGAGTATGTTAGTATCAGCCAGAAAATAAAACGTAAAGCATGGCAAGGTGCTGAGTTAGTACAGCTAGTGAATTGCAATGAATAGGCTTGAGCAGAAAGGAAAAAAAAAAAACAAACCAAAAAAAAATCCAAAACTAAAATAATAATAAAAAATGCGTATGCATGCTAATGTGAGAAGACTTAGTGGGAGCCATGAAAAATGCCATTAGATTAAGGAGGTTCATTACTGACTTGCTTCCATTCTTAATCAGTCTCTTTAAAGAAATACTGCATATTCAATTTGCACAGTTAGTACAACTCTTGCGTTATTTTTACTGTATTACTGTTTTAATAGCAATTGTTACAAAAACGAAAAACAAAATTAAAAAATACTATCAAACATATAATAGATATAAAGATATATAGATAATAAATACTATCAAAACGTGTGGATGGTATTTTTTTCTTAATGTCAGAAGTGCTTAATGTTAAAATCTATAATGGCAGGAAAAAAAAATTAAAAAGCAGTTTATAAACTATTTCAAATGACTCAAAATGACGTTAGCACCTGTAATCGGAGGAAGTGAAAGGCAAGGATTTAGGAAACATTCGCTGTGTTCTGAAAAAAAAGAACAAATTATACAAAGGCTTCAAAAAAACTAAGTCAGGGCTTCTTCAAAATTGACTATGAGATTGCCTATGCAGTATTTCTAATTTCCTATATAGAATGGCAAACCTCCTTAATTTAAAATGGGTGCGATTTACCACTGTAAGGCATGCATCAGAACATACAGGTACAGCCCAAATTAATACCAAACACATACATACGTACGTACACGCACACACATATGCGCAAAAATAAGCGGACAACTTTATAAACGATGGCATAGGCATTACAACTACGGCTCTGCAGTTAATGGCTTTGCAATTACTATGCACAAATTCAGCTAACGTCACGAGAGGCTCTTACATGCAATGGCGTGGGTTACTAGTTTTAGAAGGGCAATAACGCGTAAATAATTAGAGTGCATTAAAAAAAAAAAAAAAAAAAGACGGCTGTCTAGTATAGGGGCCGGCTCCCCGTGAGGCCAGGAGACTCGTACCCACCTCCCCCGGACCCAGGAGTGTTCACACCAGGATTGCCACACTTCCACTAAGCAAGAGATTCAGACTTATTTTTACTTACCATTGGTCTCGCCTGGCTGCTTATCCCTTTTCCTCTTCTTCTTCTTTCCCTGCAGGAAACATACACAAATGAGAAGGATTAAAAAAAAAAAAAAAAAAAAAAAAAATCCCAAAACACATCTCCTTGCAAGACGGCACCGAGCAATGGGGCCGTGGCCGATGCGGGAAGCTCCCCAAGGATGACACCAAAGCGCGGTGCCGGCTCGCTCCAGGTGCAGGGAAGCTTCCTGAGGGGATGCTTGTACCCTGGGAATGGCTCTGCTCGCCTGCCCTGTGCCTCTTCATACAGCTTCACTGCAGCCACCCCCTCCATCCCCTCTAACACCCACCAAAGCCACAAGCAGCTGGGGAGCGGGCAGAACACCTTGCAAGATGCTTCTTTCAAGATTTGGCTCCTGCTTCCAAAAAAAAAAAATCATTCCTGGTCATGTTTCTGCGGGGTGGGGAGGGAAAGAAAGGGCAACAGCGGAGATTCAAGGTGGGAGAGTCCATGAGTGAAGTCAGATTGAGCCCCTCAAGGTCCTCAGCACCCAAAACCAACTGTCACAGCAGACAAGGCAGCCAAAATAATGAGCAAAACCTAACCTGCAGGTTTATCAGCGCACTGACACCTTAGGAAGCAAAGCCAGGAAGAGAAAAAAAATCCAGATATAACTAAGACCCTTCTCCCATTTTGCTCTGTCACAAGAAAAAAAAATCACCAGTAATGTTTTGCTGAATTTCCCAAATATTGTCCCACAAGCTGATGCAATTTGTTATGGTTTCTAACTGGAGGGAGAAAGGCCCTTTTCTCCATTTCCCTCCAGCACTATGGGAGAGGACAGGACCAGAAACCCAACTTCTGTGGAAACCCAACAATTGTTTTCCAAGCAATGAGTTATAAAGTAATAATCATGGCTCAAAAGAGAAAAGTGATTTTCTAAGAAAACTCTTCTAACACTGAGCTACAGGGTTTGCAGAGCAGTACAAAAAGGCCAGTGTAAGGGACAGAGTAATTTCATTTTCACAGCTCCCCAGATGCTCAAAGCAATGACTTTCGGGCCAGCAAAGTCAGCTATGAACAGCACAGAGATCCCTGCCTTTGAAGATGTGGTACTACGAGAAGCTGGTGAAAAGACACCAGGACAGCAGTTCCTTGTGGTCAAAAGGGAACAAACATCTCTTGGAAGGAGCAATCTCATAGTACTTTTGAAAGGCTGGGCATATCTGTGGGGAAGCCAAGAGGTTCTCCCACATGGTGGACATCCTTCTCAGAGGGTTGGTCTGGCTCCCAGCTAAATGCTCTAGAGTGGGCTTCAGCCTGGAACATCCACTATGACATTTGGGATGCTCACTACGATACGTTCCCTGGAACGTATTACTATGAAATTCCCCCAATGGGAATGTTGGATTTGTTGTTGTCATCGTATTTTTCCACCCCAAAAGCTGGCTTTCTGGCAGAGCTTCCGTACCCATTCTCCGCTGGTTGCTCAGGGTTGTAAACTGCCACCCTGCTGCCCAGGCTGTGACAAGCACAGTCTTGTTCACGAGAGCCTTCTGGTAATGGAAAAAAACTGTGTGCACCATCAATTTTAAAGGGTTTTTAAACGACGTGCACATAATCCCGTGGCCTGAATGCTGCGGAGAAATCATCTCCCACACCTCGGAGGTCATTCTGGGGTACAGGGAAAGTTGTTGCTCTGAGTCAATTGCTACAGCAGCCATCAGTCTAACATGACAGGTAGACAAGTGTTGCTCCTAAATCTCCCCAAGAATAAAATAGAGAAAAACATCTTGAAGTATCTTGAAGTCCATGTTTCACATAAAGATACAAGAGACTCAGACTGCTCCATCTATACTGATCTAGATTGACAGTAACTCTGTGGAAGTCAGTTATTTTTTTCCAGGTTTATAAGAACATAACCAAACCCAGATAATTGCCTCAGGACCATAAGGCTGAGTTTCATTTAATCTCAAGGAGGCCACTTGCATAACTAACAGACTGCATCTTGCAGCAAATTTGCTTAATTTTTGCAGTACATTTGGGAATTCAAGAGCTATTCCAATCTGAGACCTTCTAACTCCTTCACACAAGAGCCAGCCACAGCAGAGGTCAGGAGTCACCTGCCCTTTACAAACTCTTCAAGCCAGGTATTAAAGTACTGTAACCCCTTTATGGAGCAATCTTACAAACAGCTGATATAGAGGAATGTCAGCCACGGACCAGGCATTTCTGCTTCCTTTTCAACACGAGCTTTGAAAACTGTTCCTAACAAAGAACTGACAGAGGTCCCACTAACTTCTTTTACACCCTTTTTGAAGGAAAGAGGGAGAAGAATCACCTGGCTTGCTTTTCCAATTTCTGTGCTACGAGAAGATATTTGATTACGTAGCTAAATTAATACATGGACTTCAGAAAAGAATTACGGCAGCAGTTTTTCAAGTGCTCTGCAGAAGACAATGATTTGCCTTTGCCTCAGATTGTCCTCCTAAGACTTGAGCAGACGGTCTGTAACGCTTTCCATCATCGTACTATACAAATTCTTAGGCTGCAAGTAAATGTGGATGTAAATACTTGCTCACCGTTTTGGCAGCTCCCTCTGCAGAGCCAAACCAAGATGGGTTTTGACAGGACTGAAGAGTTCTTTGGTAGTAATTTTCTAGACAAGCAGCAGGCGAGGTGACTAGACCCTCACATACTTCAGAATCCAGCACTCAGCACCACGTAACATCTTATATTAGATCTCAGGAAGAGCAAATGTGCCTTGTGACACCAACAAGCCATGAGGGATTCCCTGAATCCTCTTCTCTTGTGTAAAAGCAGGCTGAAAGCTGCTCTGTTTCTTGAAAGTACTGCTCGTATTTCTGAAGACTTGAGCTAGAGCTGGCCCCCATCCTCACGCCTGACGTAAAGCGCCTAATGATTTAACCACTCCAAGCAGCCCAAACGCGCTCCCCTTCTAGACGTGTAAAGAGCTCGAAACCCTACAACACACTGAGGGAGGAGGGGAACTTGGAGAGCTCTGAATTGACCAGGAGAGGAGAAATAAATCCTGCGGATGATGCAATCGTGTGATGCAAAGGTACCGCACTCTCCTCAGGCAGGAAGGTTCCCCCTGAAGGTCACCTGGGGGTACAGCATCAAGCCGCCGGGAGAGCGCCGGCTTTCTCATCCTGTCCTTTTTAGCTCAAGAAGAAAGGGTTTCTCAGTGCTCACACGGTGAGGACAAAAGTAAAAGGTCCTAAACACTGAAGGCTTTGTACATGCCCATCTGTCGGTGGCACAGTCACTGCGCAGAATGAGCGCTCCCAAAACCTCAGTTGAGCCTACACTCCCTTTTGAACACCCAAGAAGATGATACCGCACAGTGCCGAGGAACTACTTCAAGCCTATGGTCTGACAGTCTCAGGCCAGATGATGCCGGAAAGAAAGGGAAAATGCGTTTAAGCAGGAGCAGTGCCTCATCGGGCTTAACGAGGTCTCCTCTGAGGAGCGTGCACAGCTACACCTGCAACGGCGACCAAAGGAGGGAGCGAGCGAGGCAGCGCCCAACGGAAAGAAAGGGTGATCAAAAAAGAACAGAAGGATTTGAAAAGACGTCCTTAAGTACATCTTGCTAAATAAGTGAGCATGTGTATTCTCCACCGCGGAAACGGTGGAAGAGCACAGAGAGCTGCTGCTGCTCTAGGCTTCGCTGCAGACTCTGAACTGACTTCTTCCCATCCGTCCATGTAAAAGCACAGATTCTCACAGAGGTAAATGTTGCCATATGCAAAGCACAGTTTGTGATTTACGGCAAAATAGGATATTTATGGTACAACAGGCAGTGACGATGATGATGACGGAAGAGACAGACTTCAACAAAATCAAAATGTGTAACACTATACATAACTGTCCTGACATCTATCTTACAGCTGCTGGTCCCCAAACCTGCTGGGAAGTCTACCTGGAAGGTAGGGAGCAGTGTTTATTACAGAGTTGGAGACCTTGAAAGTGTTAGGTGATTATTATTATTTTTTTAATAATCAAGATGCTGCTATAAACCTACTAAAGAGGGTTTAGAGCTCCCACCAATCCACAAATCTGTCAAGAATTTATAGGCTTAGGCTTGCAAACACTTACTACCAGACGCTTACCCTTCACGGAAGAAGGAGTTATATACTACTAGTAAGTGGTTACAATGCTGGTCTTGTGTTTTTAACAGACAGAAAATTCTACCGCTTTTAGGTATAAAACAGGCTTTCTGAAACATAGAGGGGGGAATCAATCTTAAAAACATTCCATGAACTGATCACAAACTCCAAAACACTTTTTAAAAAAATGAGGAGGGGGAAAAAAAAAAAAGATAACATGGCCATGAAAAAGCAAAACATAATCGAAATACACAACAGTAGAGCGTGGAATAATTCATTTAACCCCACTTGAGAGTAAGACTTTCAAACAAGTCATGCTTTTGGTTTTTCCAGTCCTTCTCTGAAGCTAGGATAAGTCATTCTTCCACTTTCCACTATACTCTCACACAGATAAGCACAAGACACTAATTATTCATCTTTTTGGTGGAAAGGAGAGGAGCCATACTAGGGGAATGTTTAATTTGGTTTAAAAAATAAAATTTAAAATGACCAGCAAGCCAAACAGCATTTCCAGACGCTGGTAAAAGTGAAGGCAAGAGTTTCTTCACAGTGCTCTACTGTCATGCCCCAATTCTAACCTTTTACTAGTCCCAGCCAGGAAGCCTCTTCCAAGTGGAGGGCTGGGAATTATCCCCAATAGTTTTAGTATCGCAGAGGGAAGCGTCCGTTGTTGTTACCAGATTGGGATCCTGAGGCACGCTTTCCAAGTAGTGCTTGTGTGCAATGTGTGGTCGTAGTTCAGCAGGTCACATATACATTTCTACAAGCTCTACTACTAAAAAAATTTCCACCTACATAGGAACCTACATAGTTATCCCGTGCGGACCAGCCCGGGTACAGCTGCATATGAAGCTGTCGCTCCTTTCTTGCTAGTTCATAGTATTTCGCTTGTTCTTCTCTGGATAACGCGTGCCACTGAGGTGAAGAAAAGAGAAAAAGACAAAATAAAAAGCACAAGCGGTCATTTTTTTTTTTAAAAGCGCTTTAACAGCGGAGTGCATTATTTATATATAAATACATCAAGAGTTGATTTTCATAAAAAAAGAGAGATAAAACCAGATGATTTGGCATGCTGCCATTCATATTTTATTTATAACTCCAGATTATAACTCCAGTAAACTCAACTGAGTCACAACTTACAATTTAGGTTCACTCAGCGCCTTCGTCTCCCAGTGAGATAGGAGGACTAAGAATATTAAACAAAAACAAAGGGCAGGGGGGAGGGCCCAGAAGCTGAAGCGCTTGTCCTGAGCCAGACTCAGTTACAGGTTTACAGCGGGTCTCCTCCTCCTTTCCCCACAGACACCCCCTCTCCTCTCCTGGCTCGCACAGGTGCCGATACTGGTACTGTAACACAAAGGCTTTTTCCTTCCCCATTTTGCCTGTTTTATGACAAAATAAGAATCTGAGATTTTTCCATCTACTGGTCATGGAAACAACACTGCTATTAATTAACCCCTCCTCTTCCCATGAATGACCCCACTGGCAAAAAGTGTCTGCGAAAACCAAAAAAATACCCCAAGGCCTTTGGCTTAGTAACTTTCATTATCAAAGTATCAGGAAAACAGAGTAATTCAGAAGGCATGAATCCTACCGAGTTTCGGTCCCTGCTTGTGCTTCTCCCTTGTTACCTACCCTTCGACCGAGGATTTGGTTGATGGCTGCGCTCTCTTTCAATGTGCATTCTGCTACAACTTTTGCTCTCATTTCCTTCATATACAACATAAATGCATTAAGAGGTTTCTTTATGTGTGGCTTCTTTTTCTCCTCTTCTTTTTTGGAGTCCTGATGTTTTCTGAAGGGTAAAGACACAACAGACATAGACCTCACAGTGGTAACTCTCGTGAATTTATTAAATTAATCCCCTCAATCCTTCTAGTATTAATCCTCAGAAATTAGTCTCTAGGAAGAGGCCCAGAAGGTTCTCTGGGGCCTTAACCCTGGCTGCTGTATGAGAACAATTTTAAGAGCATTATAAGAAAACCTGTCTCATATTTATGCAGTATCACCAAGCACCCCCTCAGCCCCTAGAAGAACCTCGGAAGGATGCTGGCACTCAGGAAAACAGGTTTGTAGGGAAAGCTTGTGAGCACGATGGCAGGGGAAATAATTACACCCCATCGTCACTGGGAACTGAAATGCTGTTTTTCTGCCTCACTCATGAAATGAAAGGCAAGAAGCACCAGAAGCACCAGGGGTAGAGGCAGACCAGAGCTCTCCTCGCTTCAAACCTAGACTTGAGACCAGCTCTCTCTGCAGCTCTGAACTTGCCATTTATGCTCCCATTTATTGTCTGTCTTGTGTATCTGGTACCTTACAGCTTCAAACCAGGCATCGAGTAGCAGCGAAACCAGTCAAGAAGCCTGAATCTTGATCAAGAAATGGCACTTCCTCGTTAAAATGGGTAAAATTAGTAACTACTTGTCTATGTCACAGAATGACTCTGAAAGACTGCGACCATTATTTTGACACACTTTGGTGGTTAAGCCACATTCAGATCAGTCATAACAGAAGAGAAAAAGCAATTTTAAAAAAGTATTTTACAGCAGAAACATTCCTACAAATCCAAGCCTTTTTAAAAGTCACACACGTGCACAGGTGATGCTTTGGATGTTCTAATAATAAGACATGGGAAGCAACAACTTACGAGCTGTGGAGTGAGCCGACGTCGCTCTGGGAAGATTCCTGTTTGACTGTTGGTGTGACTATGGCCGGATGAGGGATTCCAGTTGTATGTAAACTATGGTGTGGCGGGACCATGTGTGGAGGAAACCTAGAGGAGAGAAAGCTGTGTAAATCGTCAGAATAAAAATGAATGAATGGGGAGGGATGTGTACACACATTAAAAAAAAAAAAAAAAAAGGCATATAACAAGCACATGACAGCTAGACAAAGCATATGAAAGCTGGCAGCATTAATTAGCAATAAATTAAACATAATGACTCTTCTAATGTCATTAAAGCCAATCTTCCCCTTCATTATCATTACTGACATGAGACATCATGATTTTTAACATCTATAACAAAAGGCAAATTCAACGGGATGAACTTGGATGAAAGCGGAATTTCAGCTACCTGCAAGAAAATCCACCAGTCCATTTCTTTGCTAAGAAATTCTCTGTGGCAACCAAGGAATCAATTTTTATAGTTCTGAATCATGTTGTGAATTTGGGATGACATCTTTTGTTGCATATTGACAGCAAAATAAAATATTAATGCAAACACAATCTAGGTGAATTTTTGATAATCCTTATATATGCCTCATTAGCTACATTTTGTTGATGGAGCAAAAGAAAATATTTGTGTCTAATAAATCTCTGAGCCACATCGCTTTAACAGAAGGTGGGAAGACTGTGGAATTAAGTCAATTTTGACCCATTAATGTAACCCAGGAAGGTTTAAATTCATGCAAAATAACACCTTAGCCTTTCTAAAGAGAAAAAAAAAAAATGTCAGCTTTACGGTTTATGGCCATATACATGGACAGGCCCCAGTCCTGCAGCTGGATTCAGAGAGATGTGCAATCCTTCTGCATGAATCTAATTGCTTGGTCAGGACCATGGCACAAACACTAACATGGCACAATCATTCCAATTTTTAATTTTTTTAACCGAAATGAACAAACCTCTCAAAAGCAGGACTGACTTCTTATCATTATTCTCAACAGTCTCAGAAAGGTTTTGCAGTAACTAAGGAAAGCACACTGTGACTGACTGCCTTTCCCTTAGAAAGCCTCCACTGAAGTCAACAGGTTTCTAAGCAATGTGATCTACCCTAAAAATCTGCTTCAAGATAACTTTGCCATAATCATTTTAGCCTTGGATTTTTGTAAAACTACAAGGTTTTTTTATCACTGCAAATCCCTACTCTCATTCCAGATGTTGAACCCGTTTTGTCCAAATAAACTACCCCGAGAATATTGAACATGCAACAGGATAAAGAATTACTTCTTCTGTCATCAATATACAATGATTTTTTCTATCAGACAGGCTTTAAAATGGCGTGATATACCATGGATAAGTAGACTGTGCATAAGTGTCAGAAATATAATGGGATTTCTTTATTTTTCTCTCTTACAAATTCCATTACTGAGCTTAACCACCCCCCTCCCAATGGCCTCGACATTCCCTACATTCACAAGATGACACAGTAGTACTTTCATGAACAAGAGGTACTGTCCGCTATGAGCTCTGAGGATCTTTGTCTATCAGCTGGTAGTACTCAGGATCATTAGACAGAAGTATTTTGTCTTTGAAGGCAGTGGTGGGAAGAGCAGGGACTGACAGGGAGAATGTGAAATTGTTCAAACTGTAGAGAACTGCAGCTCCTCACAGAGGCATGGAGACAAGGAACGGAGGAGGGTGTGATGGCAGGGGAAGAGGAGAACGGGCAGCAAAATGGTCATGCCTCCACAGATTTCTCCTTCTGCTAAAGACCCGTGGACACCAATCTCCATATGGACTGTCAAAATGCCCTCCCTGCTCTCTGACAAAAGTAGCTGGGGAAGAAATGCACCTTTGGGGAAATGCTTTAGCGCATGGTGGCTCAGAAGAGAAAACAATGGCGAGGCTGCAAGGAGACCAATGTGCTGGTCCCACTGAAACCACAGAATTGCCTCACCATCGGCAAGACACAAACTGGGCATTTGGATCACTTTATTCCCTTCTCCCTCTCTCTATTTTTGAGCATGTGTATTTTGATTGGACGTACTTTAAAAGTTTGTTCACGCAGTGCCTGCGGCCTTCAGCCACGGTACAATGCAAACAGTGAAAGCTGACAGTAAGAGCTTTCTTTAAAAAACCTAATTTACAAACATGGGTGAAAATAAAAGCCATGGCAAAACCGTGACCTCACTGAAAGTGGTATAAGCAGTGATAAAAAGTTGACACACATCCTATTGTCCGTCCTAGGCAAGACCCAGTGTTCAAGACAGGACTATTCTGCTGGAGCTAGCTAGGGTTCAGATCGGAATGAGAACCAGAGACAACGGGACAATGAAGGATGAAGCAGGAGACAAAAAGCCTACCTTCAGAGAGCAGGCAGGAAGAGCTGCGCTTGTTTGACATGAGGACACAGTGGGAAGGGCAGTGGGCACATACCAGCAGGGAAGAGGAGTGGAGTGAGTGGTAGCACAAGGACAGAAGGTATGAGAGTGGACTTGAGTAAGATTAGACTCATCACTGGAGAAGGGCTTCCAAATATCACAAAAGACTGATTTACAGCTGGAGTTAATGGGGACAAAATACAGTGCTTGTTAAGCTGCTGAAGAGGACCCTGCGATGTGGCAATGAGAACCATGGCAATGACTGGCTTCTCAAATGAGGATCTAGCAAAAAAAAAATCAAAACATAATGCAAAATGAACTCTGTCTACGTGGTGGATTGTTGTATGGCCAAGATGTTCAAAGAAAACAAATTCAGCAAAAGACGGGGGGCTATTTTATTTGTTTGTTTTTGATGAAGACTTAAGTACCTCCAGCTAATAAAAAATTGAGGGGGGTGAAGAAAATTTGCAAAAAATGTTACTTCTCCCCCTAACTGTAGGAAAAACATTTTCCCATTTACCTTTTCAGAGAAAGAGGGTAAGTATTTGCACATCAGAGTGTGAGTAGATGGGGAGGAAGTGCCGCAGAGGAGGAGAAGCCTACGTACACGTTCTGTGAAAGCCTGGAGGATGACAAAGCCTCCAATGACTTCAGAGGGGCTGAGAGCTCTAAACTGAGCTCTAAACTTCAGAGCCATGGCAACCTTCAAGAAAACAGAGCTGCAGCTCAGTAGTTATTTTCAGGGTGGCAGTTTCTCCAAGGAAGTTGTGTGTTTGTTTCCAATGACCATTCATTATTTCACACTGAATCTCTCTCCTTCCAAGACCCAAGGCTACCTAATGGACTTAAGACACCTCTTCCTATGTTTGGAGCTATAAAAACACGCTCCAGAACCCAAAGTCACTTGCACAATCCCATGGACTTCAGTGTGCTGAGCAGGGGTTTGGCCCAAAGTCCAAGTCCCTATTTACTTCCATGAGACATGCACTCACATGGCAATACAAGTAGGGGGAGAGTGTTAATTTTTAAGTTCCTGGCTACACTCCAACGTCAGTAATTGCATTCAGCAAAAGTGAATTTCCCCTGAAATTTCAATTACAGAAGGTATTTTCCACTACCACCACTTAACTGCTGTGCAGTGTTTGTCTGGTGTAATTCTGTTAAATTATTTCCTGATTTCCTCTCACAGCAGTTGTTTTTTCATAGTGGGTCCACTGTTTGCCCAGCAGTCAGTTAACCCTGTCTCAATTTACATTAAGAGCATATTATAGAGGGGTAATGAAGGATCAAGAGATGTTATAAGCATGTTGCATGCATACAAAGTGAGCGGGACGATGCTACAAGCAGAGAAGAGAGTTGCAAATGGTTAAAACAACCTGAAGACACTATCTTAATAGCCTAAACCATTTATGAAAATCACTATTAGTCACCCATTAACCTTTTATAAACTATTCATAAGCACACTAACTAATGAACTGTAATTACTAAGCTTAGGGAATATTCAGGGTTGGGAAGCATTACATGCTCCAAAGGTCTATACCATAACACAGGCGAAAAATGGGAACCGCTTTTAAAGGAAGGCTCTGGAAAAATGTAGACGGGGTCTTGGGGAATGGAGGGGTCTGCCCTGCCTTCAACACTTGAGCAGAGCTAACACAGCAACCCCAAGGCTTGTACCAGGGCTCCACAGCGTGTCTGCAGGCAAGCGTGGGCATCCCCGGGCACGCCAGCCCCATCTCCCAACTAGGCTGGCTACTCGGGGCACGGGCTGTCCCACGGCTGAGCTCAGGCACTCCAGCTGATACGGTGGGCATGAGAAAACCTGCCTTGAACCACGTTATCAGAGCACAGTCTGCCCATAAGGGTGTTCCCGTGTACGGGAAACCAGGAGAGAAGTTTCTGGGCTGAAACAAAGGATAAACATCTTAAATCTATTCATCAGTCTGTGTGTGCGCCTGAGCATGTGTGCAAGTACGGGCGCGTGTCAGAGAGAAAAAGAAAGGCTGTGTACGTATATGCCCACCCCTCACCTTTGCCTAAGACATCCCCCCGTATTTTTTTCTCTAGACAAGTATTCCATGAATTGCAATAAACACCCTAAAAATTCTAAGCAGCTCATTATACACCACTGTCTCCTTTTATGGCTCCAAGCCAGAATATAATGATGAGTCTTAACTTGTTAAGGACAACTAATTTTTTGTTCCTGGCTGTCTCAGGGGCTTCTCTCTTACTCACTCTCACTTTACTTCACTGTTGACATGTTTCTGTTAACTGGATGTCATCTGCCTGCCTTGATTTTATGCACAAGCAGTGGGATGCATTTTTCTGTGCAACAATTCTGCTTTGAGTTGCATTAGATTTGTCATTATTCTCTCATTTTCCCCTTGCACTTGTAACATTTCATCTATTCCTGCCTTATTTTTTGAGCCACGGTGCACCCACATTATGGTTTATACATGATCTTGCTCCCTTTGAAGCCGGCGGATTTCAGAGCCAGCCCTCGTCAGGAGAAGTGCCTGCTACCAATTTAGCAGGCTGAGGGCCCCGAGCTCCAACAACTCAATCTAAAGGGGGTCACAGGGTGGCACAAGCGAGTGTCAGCAAGTGCTGTTTAATTGCCAATCTAGGCTTCTCCATGGTGTTTAAAGTATAATGACCCATCACTTAATTCTGAGAAGTCCTGGCCCTGCTGCTGAATGGAATGAATATCAAAGGATGTGCTAGAACAGGGCAAGGAGCCTACATTTCCTATAACTGCCATAAGTATAATAGACCTCTACTTCTGTCGTCCCATTACCACAATAATGTATTTAATTTGCTGTGTACTCTTTTTAACTAGATACCTTTCATAAAGCCTATCTTGGGAATATAGCCTCCCCCCTCCCACATCTCCCCCCTCCCTCAAATGACTAGCCTCTCTAATAATAATTAAACTAAATCAAGCTCTACTTTACCTCACACCATGCCTGCAAGTCTTTTATAGATATTAAAAAAGATTAAATGGAGGGAGGGAACCATTGTTTAAATTTGCAGCGCTCTCCCCAACCCAGCATTTTTTCTCCCCCGTGCCGGGTCTATTAATTTTTTTAAAAAGTTGTTTTTTCCAGTTGTCTATCTCCTTGCTGAAGCAACACAGGCAAATTTTAATTTTTTGATTTTACTCTACTTACCTAAAGCACACAACACACTATTTCCCTCCCCATTCACTCACGAGCTCTAGTTACAGGTTTCCCTTTCTCAAGGAGGTGCGTTTCCGCCCCCCCAGTCTTTTCCTCCTCAAATCCTCTATACACCAACCCTCACATATTAAACTGCAGAGATGGAGAGGAAGGGACAAAGCAGGGAAGAGACGTGGAACTTTGCTATGTAATGCATGCTAATTTAATTATGTGCCATCATCAAAATGGATTAGCTGTTTCAGCCCATCAGGAAAGTCTAAACCTCCACCGATTTAATTAACCAGACTGAAAATCAGATGAACAGAAAATAAAACTATCATTAGGAGCAATTAGTGATTACTTAAACATAGTGCTGCCAACCAGTTTGTAAATAAAACTAGCAGCCCCTGGAAAATTAGATGGAATTAATTGGAGGCAGGGAGGGGGAGAAATATATACTTCTAAAGCTTTAGAGGGTCAGGCAGGCCCTTTTATGTTGACTATCAGTGTTTGGAGCTTTGGTAGGGTAAAACATAGTGCAGTAACCTTCTTCCCAACCCTGCGTGAAGAGCAGCCCTCCTCCCTCCCCAGCCTCCCCTCCTGCACACCCAGCGCTGCTCTGGGTGACAGCCACCAAGAAAGCAAAAGGTGTCACGACTTCTCCTGCTTGCTTTTTCAACATCACATCCTCCCAGCTTTTCCACTCAGTTTGGCTTTTAAAGAAGACTTCCCACTCCTCCACGTCCCCCTCAAAAACAAATTCTTAAAGCCCAATGACAGCACTAGGACACTTTTTTCTCCTCAAATGGGAAGGTACCCCTAGTCCTCTCCTCCTCCCCCCAGTGAAAGACTAAGGATGACTGTTCAACTGAAGTGCTTTCAGAATTACGTTTCCTAGATGAAATGCCCTCCTCTAAAGAGGGCGGCGGGAGGAGTTACACTTGCACTTGATTCAGGACCTCAGCATTTAAACTCACCTTGACATGGAAGCATTGACGGTCAGAGCTGTTGGGTAAGGGTGGCGGAAACCCCCTGTTGTGATTGGGTACACTGGCTGACCTTGCCTGGCAAAAAAGAAGGGAAAGAGAGAATGAGAAAAAGAAAAAAGGGGTTTCTTTTTTAAAAAAAAAACAAAACAACAAAAAACTCTCTGCACAGTAAGCTTTATTCTCATTTGATCAGAACAAAAATCTTGGGGATTGTACAGCAAGGATCAAAGGAAAGAAACACAGAACAATTTGAATGCCATAAATCTGATAGGAATGGCTAATTAAATTTTATAACCTCTGCTTATGTCAATAGAGACCCTCTCCCCAAGCTGAAACTAGGTGTTTTGTTGTAATAATTAAAGGCGAAGTCTCGCTTGCTTTAATGGAGCCATCACACTAATTGAGGGCTACACATCCAAAGGAAAACAATAATGAATGTAAATTTATACCAAAATAAAGTACAGTGAATCAAAGGACTTCAGTTGCGCTTTGGGCCTCTTTCGGTATTTAGATCTCGGTGAGAAAACATTAAATTAACAGAGCTTAATTTGTAGCCTTTTGTCAGATTAACAAGTGTTGACAAGAGTTACCGGGGGAGAGTCCCCAAGAAGTATTGTGGGTAACCAATAGACAATCACACCTCATTACAATAATTAAAAAATACAGCAACATGCAAAACAGCATCCTCATGAAAGACACACAACTTTTTCTGATTGAGGTTTGTCTATGCTGGCTAGTTCTTTTCATCTGTCCTTCAAATATATCATCTGACTGGGCAGGATGCTTTCTGGGGGGGTACCGTGCTGGAGACATGCAGGCCAGCTGAGGACAGATGGGCTGGGAAGTTGATGGCAAAGCACAAGTGGCAACGAGAGGGGAAATAAAAACCTTGGGTTACTTCTGCAATGTTGGCCTTGCTACTCTCCTAGAGCAAAAGCAAATGTGATGGTATCACCCCTCCCCAAAAAGCACTTGCAGAAGCTTCAAGAGCTGTGGATAGAGAAGTTCACCATGGGTGTTGACTTGTTATAAAGCAGCAGCAATGACAGAGTCTTCCTGCGACAAAGGCAACCACTGGCACTTGCCTGATGAAACTGCCCACTTGTGGCAACATCTGTGTGGGTTTGGCCGCCATGACATGAGGTTCATGGAGGGCAAACCTGCGTCTGCACACGTAAGGCTCTGAGACACAGATGAGCAATGAGCCACAGGTTGATGGCAGCCAGGAATTTCTTCCCTACGCTCTCATGTCTTTAATGCTACTCACTTTTGGCATTACCTGAGTCTATTTGTTTTAAATGCTGAGGCTGTTACTGTGCAAACTGGAGCTAAGCAGTTGCAACAGAGGAGCACAAGCTGGCTGTACTGCAGCTAGACCCTGCACGCAAGAAAGAAGAAGAGGAGCCAACGTGTTCTACCAGCATTCAGAGTGTCCTACGTAAAAAGCAAACCACCACAAATGAGGAGAAATTTAAGACTTCAGGGAGCAATGTCCTGGGTTTTTCTTCTGCTCACGCTGTGCTTTTCTGGAGAAAGAGCCTTCTGCAGACGGCTGATGGACATGCTTCACCCTCAAAGTGGGAGAGCCTCTACCCTACATTGCACGACCACCCTAGGAGGAAGAAGGGCAACCTACAACGTGGCCAGAAGCCGCCTGTTGAGGCCAAGGTCTGAGCACCAGCTCTTCTGCATCCACAGTTCTGTCCTTGAGAAAGGTCCCCAAAAGCCTTTAAGGCCAATCCCTCTCCTTGCCCAAGACGTGGGGCTACATGGGGCACCCCCTCCTCTGCCCTGTTCTCCTACGGGCTGTGAACTCCACCTCCTTACGGAGGGCAAACTTGTGAAGCGGTATTTTAGCACAGTTGGCCAAACAACCTTGAGCAGGAACAAACTATTCCCAGCTTTGGGCAATTAATTTCTAAAGAAAGATGATCTTCCCCAAAAATTGATGAGGTCTGTTATATAAGAAAAACGGGGTAACAGTCTTGATTTATAATACAGAGGAATGTTGTATCCAGCAATACAAATGTATTTTATATTTATAAATATTTAAATCAAATATACTGTACAAAAAGCCTAGGCAGTGCTTAAGTGCGTTATAAATCCATTGCAGAGGTGGCAACATTAAAAAAAAAAAATTAATAAAAGACTACTGGAGGGAACCTCATACCCAACAAGGCTATGCAAGTGGGATACGAGGAGCTGAAAAGAAAACAAACCCCAAAACTAACTTTCCCCAGCTCTTTTCTTAACCAATTTTAAAGTAAACTAATTCTTCTTTCTTGTTTGCAAGAAAATTCCATTCCTCAGATGCCAACTGCTCAGCCACGTCTCAAGCAGGAATGCTGCTCACTGGCCGATGTAAAGCTCTACTGTTTCACAAGAAAAATGAAAGGGGCTTCAATGGGGAAGGCCAATGACATTTAAAATTGCACATTTATAGTGAGGATGGCCCTGGTAAAAAAAGAGTCCATGAGAATCACCCTGAGCCCCCAGAAAACCAAATCCCTGAAAAACCCATGTGGTGCAGCGTGAGAGCTGAACAAGAAAGGGACATTTCTGCAGAAGGGTTTAAAAATTAATACTTCACAAGCCATCAGCTGCCCGAGATGACATGCAAAGCTGTGTCCAACTGCTCGTGTTTGTTTAAGACCACATGACCTGGTATAAGTTTTAATTAATCTTCATGAGGTGGGTAAATTCATAACCACTCAATGAAGTGGCAGTTGGCAAACAGACTTATCTCAATGCACACATACATGCACATGTACACACACACACACACACACACGCACGTGCGATTTTTAACATAAATTTTACATATCAAAAAAGAAAAAAGAAATTAAAAAAATGGAACTCCTTACTGTGGTACTAACCATCCTAGCGGATGGGGGATTTGTCCTACAGTGCCCGGTGATAACGGATAATAAGGAGATATATCTGGAGGATGTGGAGGCCTTGGAATTCCTATGGAAGAGGAACATAAAGCAGTGTTAGTACTGAGGCATGGAAATAAATAGAACATAAGGAAAAGGCGCATTGCTATCTGTTCATTTTTATTACAATACTCATAACTTCACTTTGAATTTCCGAAGGCTGTTTCACACTATTGTTTTATAAAGTGAGCCTCTTGGCATCTTGTTAAGTGAGATTCAACCAGAAAAAATGATGATTCGCTCCTTCAGTCACCTCTCCAATCAGAGATAATTATTTTGTTGTGTGGGATGAGCATTTAGGAGTCTCAGCTTCAGTGCTGGTGTGACGTCGTACTAGGTTCTGTCTTAAATGCTCAAAAGAAAGATGGTCCCTTTATCAACTTCACAGTTATTTTAGACTCAAAGTCACCAAAAGAGCCCGGGCCCTGCCCATACTTTGACTCGGTACTCAATAGCATGGCGTTATTCCAAAGTAACCTCCAAAATGAGCTACAAAGTCATTATAATTGCAAATTATGTTTGCTTTTGAGCAAACCTAGGAAACTCTCCCAAAACCTAGGAGCGGAGGACAGAACCCTCACAAGTGCCTGCTAACACAGGGGCCAGATGCTGAAGGTGTGCAGGGGTGGACAGAGAGCCCACCCATCCTCTGAAACCGGTGCAGTTCCTACTCAGAGAGCAGAAACCAGCTCCAGACACAAGCCTTAAGTCTTTACGCTCCTTACCTTAAGAGCAAGTAGGAATTACTCAGAGGAGTAAGGGTTTCAAGGCTGGGTCTTTCAATTAGCAAGCCAGAGCACAATTACACAGCAGAAGCAAAATTAAAACAGAGAGCATTAAAAGGAAGGGGTACTGTATTCATGGCTAAAAACTATTTTTTTAAGTCACTCAGGAAGCTTTTAATCTCTAAATTAAATCTCCTTGTGTGACATTTTCATGCAGACATTGCTTTTTCTCCATTACAAAACCCAAACAGATTAACTGGGCTTTAACCATCCGGCGAGCTATTTGCACACTTGAAAGAATGTTCACAGAAGAAAAGTAAACAGTCTACAGACGTTAATCATATGTTTTACGATAACCATTTAAAAGCTATTCCCTGTACTACCATTATTTAAATGAGAGGCTGACTATGCCATTCACTTGCAATGTCCAGGGATGGCGAGATGGATTCCTTTTAAGCCATGTGAAGTTAGCATTAAGCACAATTAAAAAAGGGTCCCCAATTGAAGCATGGGGAGTGAAAACCAGCTAATGCACGGCCTCATTGAAGGGCTGGGCTTTAGCTAAATTATCTGCATACGTTAGGGCCAACACAGAGCAATTCCTTTGACATGAGTTCAGTTTCTGATGTGCTTCCCAATTAACTAGCTGGGAATTGGATTAACAAAAACAAAACCAGTCGGTAGGAACTCAGTGTGGCCCGAAGAAAGATTGACACTGTTTGACTTCTCTGGGCCCTCAGGTTAAACAGGGACTCTTAAAAAGTTAGAATAACATGTAAATTCCACTCTATAACACCAATAAATCTAGTCAGGGTTTTTACGCAGTGCTCCATATTCAAGAAGGCTGCCCTTCAGGCTGAACTGAGAGTTGGGTAGACTTACATTGGGGAAAAGGGTTGCAAGTATAGAGCTGGAGCTAAGTAGTTAGAGCGGATGAAAATTCAACATTATAGGAGAAAAATGGCTGAACTTCTGACACAGAAACAATGGGATTTGGGGAATTAAAAGAGATTCATTTTGAAACCGGTCATGACCCACCACCTTTAAAATTCCAGCTGCAATTTTGTAAGTGCAGATCACAGAACGTACATGTTTAACTCTCTGGGTCATGCATGCAAACCAAGCACTTGGTAGATCGAACTACTAGATGGGGTATCGCACTTGCAAAGAAACACACCTGCCAACGACCCCACACATGCAACTCTGGTGTCACTCTGCAGAAGCTTTATGAAAATTCACCCAGTAGGTTTCCTTCTGAAGCCTAATTGGCTTAAACAGAAACTATTTTGACCGTGTTCTTGCATGCGTTTGACATTTTTACATGCCCCCTTTGGTGCTCCAGCATGGGAAATCCTTCCTCTGGTACTCTTTCCCCCTAATACACCAAATGGAAAGATCCACCCACCCATTCTCAAAAAAAAAAAAACAACCCCAAAACCATTTCCCACCTACCTGTTTTAGGATCTACGTCGGCTGGTAAGTGTGGAGGAGGGTTTCCCGGTGTGAAGTGCTCATTGCTGTACGTGATAAGCGGCGTAAGAGGGTGTACATGGTGTGGGTGCTGCACAACTGGCACTTTGTTAGACTGTCGAGAGAAAAAAGGTCAATGGTGTTAGAGGAGTGCCGGGTACCCCCCACTGCAGCACGAGGCATGACACAGAGAAATCGGAGGGTTTCAACGTGGTCCTCAGACTTTTCCAGATTCCTTCTCGGTGTCACCCTTGCAGTTCTCCCACCCTCTTGCTTAAAACCTCCTCACACACTTTCCCTGCTCTTGAGATTCTTTAATCTTTTTGACCTGTCGTGCTCCTGTACGGAGCAACAGCAATTCTTTAAAATTTTTCCTTTTTATTTTATAATCTTGTGCTTCACCTCGAAGATGCAGGCAGACTCCTCAGTGAGGGGCTGACAGAGTCCCCCATTTAATTAGCACGACACCCAAATGCTCACTGACCTGTAGGTCTTTTCCTTTCCCCTTCCTGTCCTCACTTTCAGTTCGGCATTTTACTGCTCATTGCAAATACTCCAGATAAAAAGCCTTTATAGTGCTACAGTATTCCCTTCATCAGCAAGCATTAAGCTGACAAGCGATCATCTATGTGTTTTTTTACATATATATATATTTTAGAAGAGCTGATTAATTATCAATTCATCAGAGTGCTAATAAATGGAAACTGGATACTGATGAATAAGGCTACTAACATATTCAGCTATATAAATAATGGCAAAACCCCAGATAAAGTCATTGAAATTAACACTCTTGTGGGGGGAATAATCACACAGATATCATGAGATTTTCCGTGTCACATTCCTAGCTCTGGCGGGGAAAAAAAAGATATCTTTTTCTTAACAACAATAAAAAAAAAAAGAGGAGTGAATGAATGAAAGGAAAAGGCAGGCTGAACTGTAACTTACCCTTACAAGATCACAAAGGAAAAATTAAGCTGAAACAAGCGAACTGCTGGACCATTTACTGCGAGTAATCCAATTGCAAAAAACCCTATTCCCCATAGAGGATTTTCACTAAAATCCTACAACAGGGACATTTAACCAGATTAGGTACCAGCAAAGATAAAGAGGCTGGTATTAGATGATGAATGGATTAGAGTCAGGTTTCATTTTAGAATGTGTCTTCATTTCCTTTTATTACTTTAAGTAAGGAACAACTTGCATTAACATCAAGTAAAAGGAATCACATTAAAATAAAGTAGTGATACCACGGCGGCCCCCAATAGCGCCGCTGCCGTTCAGGGTCTGCCAGCACTTTCCTGCTCGCCCTCCTGCCCGAGGCTGGCTCCGACCCCACCGCTCGCTCCCCAGCACCCCCAAAATACGCGCCTTCGCCGTGCCGCTTTAGACAAGTTCCTATCTGATCTTGGTTTGAATACTGTGAGCTTCCCTTAAAAGCATTTTGAAAATAATTCAGTTATTCTTCGAGAATGAGTTTCTAGACTAGGGGGAAGGAAGAGGGAAGACAGACCGAGAGCTACAAGGAAAACAAACATCAGTCTTCCCCCGAATAAGCAAGAAGCCCCTCCATCACGCTTTGGTCAAGCTAAGCTTCGGCTTTGGCTCCTCCAGCCACCCTGGCCCCCAGAGGCTCCCCCAGCCCCTGCTCCCGCCGTACGTAACTATTTGACTCATCCCTTTGAGAACCTGTAGAAAAAGTCTGCATCCAAGAGAAGCAAGCCAAACAGCAGTGCGCATGTTTCTCACAACTTTTACCCTGCTTATTTCTTTTTGCAGCCCTTCCACGGAATGCCTCCCCCCCTAATACCACACTGGTAGCTCAGGAGAGACCCACATCAAGTGGCCACGCCGCAGGACAGAGCGGAGTCGTGACAGCCAACACTAGGAATTACAGCACGTTGTGTTGGCAGGGCTGTAGGTCAGGTCTTCTGCCAGTTGCACAACCAAGGACAACTTCTGGCTGCACAGACCCATAATGGTTTTGCATCCAGAGCTGTGGGGATTTAGCCCCTTAATTCAAAAAGACGAAGGAGATGCTCTAACCCAAAATCTGTTCTCTTCCAAGTGAATTAACCGAAGCAGCCCGAAAATAACCGAAAGGTTTGGCCAAGGCTTCACGTAACAAATCATACTACACACCACGGAAAGCAGCATGCATCTACTCCACAACACATGACATTATATGCCAAATGACCACTTGATTTGCTTCATAAAAAACAATCATTCCCAGTAAGAGGGATTTTTGCTGGCCAAGAACCGTGTGAACTTCTGCTATTAGGTGACACCCAGTGCGGCTGGTAGCTGTTGTAGCTCTGTGCTTTCCCAACTCTATCTTCACATCATTGCAAAAAACCCTCGCCCAGATCCTGACACACATTGAGGGCTGTCTTCCACGGAGAGCTTATTTTCATAGAAACTGGAACTGGTTAGTTAAAAAAATAAGTAAGTGACAGAATAACATTAGAGGGTCGGACTTAAGCCGACAAACAAGAAACAACACGTGAGAGGAAAGCTGGACTTACATGCCTGTACCACTAAAGCCAGATATACTACAGGGGGTTACATGTAAACTGTGGGAAACTACCACCCACTGCTTTGATATACCAAGACCCCCCACAATATCTCCACATAACGGCACAAGTGCTAAATTATTACGTATCTTACTTAACACCTTTCAGAGAAAAATAAAAAGCAAAAGGAAAAAAAAAAAAGTTAAAAATCAACAACCAAGAGTTTGAATCTTAGTCTGCAAACTTTTCCCCCGGGCAAGTAATTTTTATTTGGGTGACTGCCTTGCACTCAAACAGACAATTTATATCAAGGTACTGGATGTAAGGATAGGACACTTTTTTACCACCCTGATGCTGCTGGGGCAGAGGTGTGGGGAGAATGTACTGGGGGAAAAGGGGAAACACTCATCTAATATGAGCTCAAAAATACGCTCTCCGGGACGGAGGAGTGGCATCCCCTGCCCCTGCAAATCAGTCTGTGTCTGTATCACTAGGTTTGTATTCTGGTTTGCACTGTTTATCACACACTGGGAAAAGCGACTGTACTCTGCTCAGAATAGCACGCCCAATTTGCAAGCCAAGCTAATCATGCATAATATGCCAAATAAGCTGCTCTTTAAAAGCAGCATTCCTGAAGTTAACTAAGGTTCCTTGGAAAAAAAAGAGAAAAAGAAAGGACTAGCTGGGAAAGAGCAGGATTAATCCCGCACATGCATCTTCCTTTGAAGTCAATGGGAGCTCTGCCTGAGTAACAAGTGTGGTCCTAACCCCATCCACTGGCAATGAAAGGTAAACCACAGAAGCCATCAATAGGAGACACCTATTAGGTGACCTTAGCCATCCCTCTGCAAAAGGCTCTTCTCCAACATACATTTGCCAGTACTTTATCAAGGGCAGTTTTAAGCTAAAAGCCATTGTGAGATGCAGGAATTTCTCTGGCAACTTGAAGAACTCCATTTATGGCTACGTCAGGCCCAGAAAGGGCAGTTGTGCTGGTACGCACAGATTAGCATCAGGGCATGTGGTAACAGGACGGGAACAAGTGGAGATTTCTAGAGAGAAATCCCAGCATCTACAAAGCACCAAGTCATCTGCTGATAAATCACTCCACTCCACTGAAAGCTGGGCTCTCATATGCTGGGTTAGAGGGCACGGTAAAGAATTGCAAAAAAAACAACAGAAGTTTGCTTTTCTTGATAACCCCCGCCTGAAGCAAACCAGAGGAAATTGTCCCCATAGGGACTCAACTACTAAATCTCTCTATATGAATTTGAAATGCTTCTGGGAGTGTTTAAACACCGATGACTTTGAACAATTGGAATGGGGGAAAAAAACAAACCCAAAAACCAACACAAAACCCCACAACAAATTTTGGACTGATATATGTTTGAGAGGGACACTGAGATCCATTTAGCCTAAGTTCTGATAGGTGCCTTTAGGGAACAAAAAAAAAATAAAAAAATCTGAACTTGAGATTTAAACTGCAGGGGATTGTGTGTATAAATTGCTGTGTATTAGTCTTTGTTGCATGGTAAGGACATTTCATTAACAGGATGAAAGATGCTTCTATGTGTATACAGCCCAATTTAATACACCCCACTGATGAATACTCCCCATTTATTGAAGAAGTTAATACACGCTGTATAAATCAATAGTTCCCAAGTCTCTGAAAGCAACGTAAGACTTGCACGAGATGAAACACTGTATTGTTGAGCACACAAAGAGAAACCAACCTTTAAATAGGAAGAGTTTGTTACTGCAATTTCTGTTTGCAAATTCATCGCTTGTTTGGCTTCGGTAATAAAAACACGGTCTCAACTCCAGTCAAGAGAAAAACATGCCAGAGAGGCCGGAGGATTTGTCCCGGCCAGGATAACGTGGCGTTAGTAAAGGCAGCAAAGAAAGCACCCAGTCTGAACACAAGCCATCACGCCACTGCAGCGCCCACGCAGCCAAACCCTTGGAAGGGATGGTGGGACACTCCGCTCCGAGGTGTCCCCAGCCGCAGCCTGGAACTCTGGCTGCCGCAGCCAGGGAGCGACCCCCTTCCCCGACCTGGGGCGACCTTTGAAGTGTATTTAAAGCCTCAAGTCCTGCTCGCCAGGCTGGGATAGGCGGCCACCCGCCGCACACCCCCCGACCGCCCGCAACTGGGAGGGACTGGTCAAGCCCTTGCTCCCCAGAGCCCTCTCCCCTTCCTCCTCTACGGGTAAGGGAGGACTGAGAGCTCACCATTCACCTTAAAACCTATTAATCAACAGACACTGAAAACAAATGGAGCTAGAGCTCCGCCTGCCTTTTTTGCCACATTCTCCTCTTCCCCGTTGCCCCATTGCTCTCCCTTTCTGCTGAAGAAAGATGGGCCCTGAAAGTGCCTTTATGAGCCTAATACAATAAAACAAAAGCAGCACAGAAGAGGGTTTGTCAGCCTTTTCCCCTCCTCCAGGGTGGATGCGGAAGGTCGACAGTGGTCTTGAATTATCAGGCCCTCCTGGAGTTGCTCCCCGGGCTTAGCAAAGGGTGCCATTCAATACCAGTTCATATTAAAAAACAGGTTTATAACTTGTTGCCCCGTATTTTCCAGATGGTGCTATTGCAGTTATGCTGACTATGGCCAGTGAAATGCTAACAGATGTTCCTGAGCTGCTCTACAGCTCCAAGGATGCTTGTAAGAGGAGAGTGTCTTTTTTTCTAAAGGTTGATCTCTCCTTGGCTCTGCCTAGGAATAACACCACACACACCCCCCAACCCTCCCAAACCAGAAAATTAAGTTGCAAGAAAAGGCAAATCCCCAAATATTGCTGTGAATATTAGAATATCCTTCTGTTTCAAGGCAGGGTCACCAACACCCAAAGCAGAGCGCCGGTCAGGCAGCACCATCCCGGTCCTGGGGATCACCCACATCAGTGGCCACTCCGGGTGTCACCCCAAACTTCAGCAAGGAAACTGCAAACCATCCCCGTTAACCGAAAAGCTAAAGCCAACCAAAGCCACCAGCTGTATGTAACTCGGTCCTCATCCCTCTCCCAAGCGCAAAATCTCAGTGCCAGTGCTGAAGCATTTCCTGCAAAGGTCGAAGATTTAATTTTACCATCTCTGTTTAGCTAGTGGAGTCAGAGTTTATTTTTTTAAGGATGCCTTCACACCTGACTAAGCATTTTCTCCTGAAAACTACTTCCCCTTGCTCCATTATGGCTGATACAGTGGCCTGAGCCCTTTCACAGTTTAATGTAGCTGATTTCTGCCTAAGGTCCTGCCCTAAGCTAACTGCCCATTGTAGCGGGAGACAAGGCCTCCATTGATAATCACAACTTGCCCTGCTAAAAAAAGGCTCATTTTCTTCTTTCACACAAATGATGACAGGAGCACTGACAACCATGTGCTGGGACAATACCCTCCCCTAGACAGAGCTTGACCAAAAAAAAAAAAAACAACCCCACAAAACCACACCACCGCCCCCCAAACCCACCACCAAAACACATCCACACAACCCCCACTGCTCTCCCCTTAATAAAAATAATAATAAAAAAAATGAGGGGAAAAGAAAAAATGGGGACCACACTTTTGCATCCTTCTGCTTCTTCCCCCTCCCTTCCCTCCCTGACCATTTCCCAGGCCAGCAAGCGCCTACCTGCTCCTGCAAGAACTGCCGGCTTTCCAAAAAAACACAAAAAACACAAAAANAATTTTGCCAAAAGGCAATTATGTGAAATGATCTGGTGACAATTAGCATACGCCAAATCCTCTAGCGTAAAAGGGAAAGAACGGGGGTTTAGCTGCATAATTACTGCCTGTTAGCTCTTATGCAGGAGAATTAAAAACACTAGTAGTAAAACGCGAGTATTGAGTGTGCTCACACTTTGCTTTCAAAGCTGTTGTGGACTGTAATCTTACTGCTACAATATTCAAGATGGGTTTGTTTTGGTTTGTTTTTTTTTTTTTTTAA